>JAVTVY010017161.1:0-68858 GCA_036873755.1 Hanleya hanleyi | reverse complement strand
GACTCCAGGTCCAGGCATATGTGGTATAAATTTGGACAATGTAAATATAATCCTTCATGAAATATTGTACTAAATAAAATCTGGCCAGGATAAAATAGGTCATCTTCAGCACACCACTAGACCATCGCCAGATGTATACATAGTATTAACTTTGAAAGCCTAGCTATCATTCTTCATGTTTTATCTTGATAAACGGTATACGACTTTGACAAAATAGGTCAAGGTCAGTCATCTTCAAGATACCTCTGGACCATCGCCAGATGTATACATAGTATTAATTTGGAAAGCCTAGCTATATTTCTTCATGTTATATCATGTTAAACAGTATTTGACCTTGAAAAATAGGTCAAGGTCAGTGGTATTCAATAGACTCCAGGTCCAGGCATATGTGGTATAAATTTGGACAATGTAGATATAATCCTTCATGAAATATTGTACTAAATAGAATCTGACCTGAATAAACTAGTTCAAGGTCAGTCATCGTCAGCCCACCTCTGGACCATAGTATTAATTTGGAAAGCCAGCTATATTTCTTCATGTTATATCTTAATAAACAGAATTTGACCTTGAAAAAATAGATCACGGTTAGTCATCTTCAGGAATCCTCTGGACCATCGCCAGTTGTATACATAGTATTAATTTGGAAAGCATAGCTACATGTATATTTCTTCATGTTATATCTTAATAAACAGTATCTGACCTTGAAAAAATAAGTCAAGGTCAGTCCTCTTCAGGGCACCTCTGGATCATCGCCAGACATATACACAGTATTAATTTGGAAAGCCTAGCTATATTTCTTCATGTTATATCATGATAAACAGTATTTGACCGTGAAAAAATAGGTCAAGGTCAGCCAACTGGGATAGGCTTCTAGTCGATAACCAGTTGCATATGTAATATGAATTTGGAGAACCTAGCTTTAATCCATCAAAAAATATAGCAAATATAAAATTAGGTCAAGGTCGGTCATTTTCAATAGGCTTCTGACCCTTCACTAGATGCATATGTGGTATGAATTTAAAATGCCTGGCTGTAATCCTTCTTGAGATATCGTGTCGACAGACAGACGACGCTGACGACAATACCCTATGGAAGAAATTTTGCCCGCGGAATAAAAGTTGGCTTACAAAGGATGTGCATTATAACACTGGGAATGTTATATTCATGTTAGGCAAATTAGAATTACTTTTCCTTGATTCAAAGAAGTAAATTTTCATTTTGTGAAAAAAAATCTTATTTTGAGGTGTAAAAACGCGCCTCCATGAATTTCGCCAATACGACTAAAATCTTGTCAGTCCTTTGCCTATCTTGCAAGATCATTATCACAAATCTCATGGAATTCAAACAAGTTGTTTAGAAGATATCATGTTACACAGGTTTACCTTCATTCATGTCTTTAGCGTCACTTAGTGATGACCAAATACCACAAAAAACAAGCAGGTGAAATATAACGTCCTAGGGAGAAAGTACATAAGAGTTCAATGGAAATAGGAAGCTGCACATCTGAAAACCCCTCGGCTCTGGGTGCTAGCCATTCATAATGTATTCAATTTGAACCAAGATGTCCTGAACACCAAGCAGTCAAGTGACAAATATACAGATTATCAAAAATTTTGCAATTAGAAATGGCCCCAAAGGTTTCCATCCAGTCAGAGAAACCGCGGTATTCATTACACAAGTTTCTTGATGCATCGATGCTGTATACCAAATTTACATCGAGCATTTGAATGGTATCAGAAATAGCGATCATTAATGATTTCCCATAAATTAAAGATGGCCGCCCATCCTTCCCAACACTCAGAGGAACTGTGGTTATTCATTCATACAAATCTCTCGATCCATCGATGCTGTATGCCAAGTTTCGTATAGAACACTGAAATGGTATCGGAGATATACATCATTAAAGATTTTGCATAAATTAAAGATGGCCACCAAGGCTTTCACTCAAACAGAGAAACCAGAACTGTCGTTTACCGTAAGTCTGTTGATGCATTGATTTTTACATTGAGAACTTGAACGGTATCAGAGGTAGAGATCATTACTGATTTTGCATAAATTAAAGATGGCCGCCCATCCTTCCCACCACTCAGAGGAACTGATGTGGTTATTCATTACAAGTTCTCTTGATGCATCGATGCTGTATACCAAGTTCCTTATGGAACGCTTAAATCGTATCAGAGATATACATCATTATTTCCGCCCAATCAGAGAAACCAGTTTTGTCATTCATAGTCTCTTGATTCATCAATGATGTTTACCAAGTTTCATATAGAACACTTAAAGGGTATCAGAGATATATATCATTAAAGATTTTGCATAAATTAAAGATGGCCACCAAGGCTTCTCCCGAATCAGGGAAACTGGTTATTCCTTTCAAGTTTCTTAATGCATCGATGATTTATACCAAGTTTCACATTGAGCTGCAAAATGGTACCCGAGATACACAAGATTAATGCTTTCGAATAAATTAAAGATGGCCTCCAAAGTTTCCAACCAATCGGGTCCAGATTCAATAGGGTTCTGGGTCACGAGCATATGGATGTGCACTGCAAGTTTGGTGTGCCTTGGGTAAGTTGTGCTAAAGATATCTTGGTAAAGAGAAAGCTGTGATGGTTTCACATAAATTAAAGATGGCCGCCAAAGTTTCCAAACAATCGGGTCCAGATTCAATAGGGTCAATAGGTATGCCAAGTTTTGTATAGAACACTGAAATGGTATCGGAGATATACATCATTAAAGATTTTGCATAAATTAAAGATGGCCACCAAGGCTTTCACCTAAACAGAGAAACCAGAACTGTCGTTTACCGCAAGTCTGTTGATGCATTGATTTTTACATTGAGAACTTGAACGGTATCAGAGGCAGAGATCATTACTGATTTTGCATAAATTAAAGATGGCCGCCCATCCTTCCCGCCACTCAGAGGAACTGATGTGGTTATTCATTACAAGTTCTCTTGTTACATCGATGCTGCATACCAAGTTCCTTATGGAATGCTTAAATCGTATCAGAGATATACATCATTAAAGATTTGTATAAATTAAAGATGCCACCAAGATTTCCGCCCAATCAGATAAACCAGTTTTGTCATTCATAGTCTCTTGATTCATCAATGATGTTTACCAAGTTTCGTATAGAACACTTAAAGGGTATCAGATATATATATCATTAAAGATTTTGCATAAATTAAAGATGGCCACCAAGGCTTCCCCCGAATCAGGGAAACTGGTTATTCCTTTCAAGTTTCTTGATGCATCGATGATCTTATACCAAGTTTCACATTGAACTGCAAAATGGTACCCGAGATACACAAGATTAATGGTTTCGCATAAATTAAAGATGGCCTCCAAAGTTTCCAACCAATCGGATCCAGATTCAATAGGGTTCTGGGTCACGAGCATATGGATGTGCACTGCAAGTTTGGTGTGCCTTGGGTAAGTTGTGCTAAAGATATCTTGGTAAAGAGAAAGCTGTGATGGTTTCACATAAATTAAAGATGGCCGCCAAAGTTTCCAAACAATCGGGTCCAGATTCAATAGGGTTCTGAATCACGAGCATATGGATGTGCACTGCAAGTTTGGTGTGCCTATAGGGTAAGTCGTTCTAAAGAACAGGGATTCATTCACGTCAGTTCTACGTACCGAATTTCGGTTCGTAGATGGAGTTTAAAAACTCAATTTTTCAGTTCAAAACTCAATTTGTTTGAGTAAAAAATCAATATTTTTCCCCAAAATATTTAGACTCAATTTGTGTGTTGGAAACTGAATGTTCAAGCTTCGGAAACTGGATTTTCAGGCTTCGTAAGTTTGAAATTTCAATACCCGGTAGTTGGGAAATCATCTGGTAAAACTCAAATGTACACCATGGTCGTGGCAGCAAATGTGAATCTGTCGGCAGCAACAACAACGTCAAATGTAAACTCCGTCAGCTGCTCTGAATTTACCTCGGACGACTTTATCTGTTAACGGGATATATTCATCCGAGACCGGTTCATCCGAGGTAATTTTAGTTACATCGTATATTTCCATGGAAGAATCCCGAATACTTACGAACCTTATTTTCACTGTACAATCGAGTCACCATTTTTGTTGGTTTCAATTTCGTTTCTTCGAACAAAGGGAGATACAAACGATAATAAACACCCGTTGTCTTCGTCAAATGCCAATCGCAAGTATTTTTTTGTCTATTCTGTGTGGTCTGTCTTGAAAAAATAGTAATACGGTATCATTTTCACTTTTGTCTGATCAAACGAAAGTGGACACGAACGTACCGCGTGCGTTTTGAGCACATGACAAGGGAGTGAACTCTTCCTGCGACAACATAGCCGGTTGCTTGCAAGCGTTTTTGAAGTGTGTCGTTTTCTTCCTTTCTTTATTTTGTTAACAATATTCTATCAAAACAATATCGTCATCAAGACTCCTATTATTTGTGTAATCCAATACAATCATCGTGTAACTATTTTATAAACCAGTATGATTTTGATTTTCATCGTTTCTTTCTGACAACATACTGATGGAAATGAGTAAACGCAATCAGCGACACAAAATGATTTTAATTACACAAAAGGTTAAACATACATGAATTGGTAACAGTAGACAAGGTTCATAGAAGGTAGCATTTACCCTGGTTTGTAAAAAAAATTATATACTCAACTTTGGAGGAGAAAATGACGATGGTTTGTAAAAAAAAATTATACTCAACTTTAGGGAGAAAAAATGCTGATAAATTTTATTTTAACTCAATTTGCCTGTAAAAAAACTAAATTTTACCGGATTTCGGTTCGTAATATTTGGACTTCTATGAATCCCTGAAGATATCTTGGTATTAAATGAGAAAGGTGGGATGGTCAGACAGGTCGACAGATGGACGTACATGACAATGATAGTACCCTTCAGCCAAATTTTGGCTGAGGGGTAAAAACTTCAATCATGATACTGGTTATGGAGGTTTTGACATTATGTCAGATAATTGAATTTTTTTATCTGAACATGCTGAATGGCAATTTGGTTTGCACCGAAAGAGAATTATCATGTCGGCAATCCTATATTTATGCTTGGCAACCCAGAATAGAGCGGTTTTTTTACATTTCTTCAAGCGAATTGGTAAATTTTCATTTCACAAAAAAGTTCTTTTTTTAAGACACAAAAAACGTGCCTTTATAGCTATGCCAGCTACACCAAAACCTTTTCAGCACATTGCCTATCCTTCAAGGCCATTGTAATAAAATTTCATAGAAGTCAAACAAGTCGTTCAGACGAAATTGTCAGAAAAAGGTTTACCTATGTTCGGACTACAACGCCACCTATTTGTGAGCAGCGGCTATCATAGCACAACCAGACAAATTTCCCAGGCTTAAGGAGATAGCTCACAAAATCTGACCCGAAAATATTTAACGGTTTCAGAGATATTCACGTTTAAAGTCACGGCACGGCGGCGGATCCGGTGGAACATAAGAGCATCCACTTTGTGGAAATGCTCTAATAAGCTACAGATTGAGAATACCTTGCTCCCTCCACATCTCCATCTTGACAATACCTGGCCACTAATCTTTGGTAGGTCACCTGGAAATGATGAAATACCATTCATGTATTTTTTTATTCAGTGGATCAGGCCTGAAATAAGTGGCAGCCACAATTGTGTATATATATACTAGGCAGTTGCAAGGGGTGTTACAAAAGGAAGTATGTGAGTGAATGAGTGAGTAGGAACTAATGTTGTTTTCAACAATTTTTCAGTCTTATCACAACTTCCTAGATGTACATCTGCCAGGACACATGGGTGCCCACAGTTCCTATTATCCTGGACACTGATCAGCCGGTACAGCACCCCAAAGTATGTGGGATGACAGGAAGGCAATTCAATGGTATATGAATGGTTGATGTTTAAGTCTAATATTAGAGAGATGAGAAAACTGGTATATGGGTGGTTGGGGACTAAAAAGATGCCTCAATGATGAAATTCTATTGTCTCTCCATGTACGGTTTTTACTGAAAAAGCCTAGTGCCCAAAGATGTGTACTCACTCTATTGGGAATAACTTTGGCATTCTCCATGTTGGCCAGAAAGTCAGTTGGTGAGAAGGGGTGTTCATTCTGTAGATAGACCCTCAACAAGGCATTGTAATGTTGATTACCATACACAACCCCTGAAATACGCCAGGTAAATACTGATACAGTATACAACAAACAGATGTGATTAATGTGAGCTCGGAGAACAAACAAGTGAGTAATGCGAACTAGTAAAACAACAACAGATGTGAGCTACTTACACAAACAGATTTGAGTAATGTGAGCAAGATAGAGAACAAACATATGTGTAGTTAGAGAACAAATAGATGAGAGTAATGTGAGCTAGTTAGAGAACAAACAGATGTGAGTAATGTGAGCTTGCTACAGAACAAACAGATAATAATAATAATAATAACTTTATTTATTCTGGGTGGCGTAATTAGCCCAAGTCTAGTCTTCCTTAAGGCCCAGATGTGAGTAATGTGAGCTAGTTAGAGAACAAACAGATGTAAGTAATGTGAGCTAGTTAGAGAACAAACAAATGTGAGTAATGTGAGCTAGTTAGAGAACAAGCAGATGTGAGCAATTTGAGCTGGTTAGAGAACAAACAGATGTGAGTAGTGTGAGCTAGTTAGAGAACAAACAGACGTAAGTAATGTGAGCTAGTTAGAGATCAAACAGATGTGAGTAATGTGAGCTAGTTAGAGAACAAGCAGATGTGAGCAATTTGAGCTGGTTAGAGAACAAACAGATGTGAGTAGTGCGAGCTAGTTAGAGAACAAACAGATGTGAGTAATGTGAGCTAGTTAGAGAACAAACAGATGTAAGTAATGTGAGCTAGTTAGAGAACAAACAGATATGAGTAATGTGAGCTAGTTAGAGAACAAACAGATGCGAGTAGTGTGAGCTAGTTAGAGAACAAACAGATGTAAGTAATGCAAGCTAGTTAGAGAACAAACAGATGTGAGTAATGCAAGCTAGTTAGAGAACAAACAGATGTAAGTAATGTGAGCTAGTTAGAGAACAAACAGATGTGGGCAATTTGAGCTGGTTAGAGAACAAACAGATGTGAGTAATGTGAGCTGGTTAGAGAACAAACAGATGTGAGTAGTGTGAGCTAGTTAGAGAACAAACAGATGTGAGTAATGTGAGCTTGCTACAGAACAAACAGATAATAATAATAATAATAACTTTATTTATTCTGGGTGGCGTAATTAGCCCAAGTCTAGTCTTCCTTAAGGCCCAGATGTGAGTAATGTGAGCTAGTTAGAGAACAAACAGATGTAAGTAATGTGAGCTAGTTAGAGAACAAACAAATGTGAGTAATGTGAGCTAGTTAGAGAACAAGCAGATGTGAGCAATTTGAGCTGGTTAGAGAACAAACAGATGTGAGTAGTGTGAGCTAGTTAGAGAACAAACAGACGTAAGTAATGTGAGCTAGTTAGAGATCAAACAGATGTGAGTAATGTGAGCTAGTTAGAGAACAAGCAGATGTGAGCAATTTGAGCTGGTTAGAGAACAAACAGATGTGAGTAGTGCGAGCTAGTTAGAGAACAAACAGATGTGAGTAATGTGAGCTAGTTAGAGAACAAACAGATGTAAGTAATGTGAGCTAGTTAGAGAACAAACAGATGTGAGTAATGTGAGCTAGTTAGAGAACAAACAGATGCGAGTAGTGTGAGCTAGTTAGAGAACAAACAGATGTAAGTAATGCAAGCTAGTTAGAGAACAAACAGATGTGAGTAATGCAAGCTAGTTAGAGAACAAACAGATGTAAGTAATGTGAGCTAGTTAGAGAACAAACAGATGTGGGCAATTTGAGCTGGTTAGAGAACAAACAGATGTGAGTAATGTGAGCTGGTTAGAGAACAAACAGATGTGAGTAGTGTGAGCTAGTTAGAGAACAAACAGATGTGAGTAATGTGAGCTTGCTACAGAACAAACAGATAATAATAATAATAATAACTTTATTTATTCTGGGTGGCGTAATTAGCCCAAGTCTAGTCTTCCTTAAGGCCCAGATGTGAGTAATGTGAGCTAGTTAGAGAACAAACAGATGTAAGTAATGTGAGCTAGTTAGAGAACAAACAAATGTGAGTAATGTGAGCTAGTTAGAGAACAAGCAGATGTGAGCAATTTGAGCTGGTTAGAGAACAAACAGATGTGAGTAGTGTGAGCTAGTTAGAGAACAAACAGACGTAAGTAATGTGAGCTAGTTAGAGATCAAACAGATGTGAGTAATGTGAGCTAGTTAGAGAACAAGCAGATGTGAGCAATTTGAGCTGGTTAGAGAACAAACAGATGTGAGTAGTGCGAGCTAGTTAGAGAACAAACAGATGTGAGTAATGTGAGCTAGTTAGAGAACAAACAGATGTAAGTAATGTGAGCTAGTTAGAGAACAAACAGATGTGAGTAATGTGAGCTAGTTAGAGAACAAACAGATGCGAGTAGTGTGAGCTAGTTAGAGAACAAACACATGTAAGTAATGCAAGCTAGTTAGAGAACAAACAGATGTGAGTAATGCAAGCTAGTTAGAGAACAAACAGATGTAAGTAATGTGAGCTAGTTAGAGAACAAACAGATGTGGGCAATTTGAGCTGGTTAGAGAACAAACAGATGTGAGTAATGTGAGCTGGTTAGAGAACAAACAGATGTGAGTAGTGTGAGCTAGTTAGAGAACAAACAGATGTAATGCAAGCTAGTTAAAGAACAAACAGATGTGAGTAATGCAAGCTAGTTAGAGAACAAACAGATGTAAGTAATGTGAGCTAGTTAGAGAACAAACAGATGTGAGCAATTTGAGCTGGTTAGAGAACAAACAGATGTGAGAAATGTGAGCTGGTTAGAGAACAAACAGATGTGAGAAATGTGACGTAGTTACAGAACAAACAGATGTGAGTTATGTGACCTAGTTTAAAGAACAAACATGTGAGTAATGTGAGCTAGTTACAGAACAAACAGATGTAAGTAATGTGAGCTAGTTACAGAACACACAGATGTAAGTAATGTGAGCTAGTTACAGAACAAACAGATGTGATTAATGTGAGCTAGTTAGAGAACAAACAGATGTGATTAATGTGAGCTAGATTCAGAACAAACAGAAGCGAGTAATGTGAGCTAATTATAGAACAAACAGATATGAGGAATGTGAGCTAGTAACAGATGTGAGCAATGTGAGCAAGTTAGAGAACAAACTGATTTGAGTAATGCAGGGGTAGAAATATTCAAAATCATCAGCAGGACAGTTGTCCTGCTGGTCAAAAAAGTTGCCGGACATTTTCATCTTTGTCAGGACAAAAGTTATTGTCAGACAAACTGATGTTGTTTTGCTTCATTGAACTATTTCTGAGATTTGTTGAACCAGTCACAAATGAATTTCTCAAGCGACCTTTCGGCTTTTACTTTTGGTGTATCTCTCACATATTATTAACATCCAGAGCTGTAATCATACCATGGTCGATATAGCCTATAATCTGCCTTAAAATTTCATGTCACTGCCATGCTAGATGGCGGTGATGCAGGCAGAGCTTTTGGGCCTTTGCCTGTACTATTGGGCAGTATTTCCGATCTTTGTAATTCCCTTTGGTCGCTGAATTTATTTTTACGTAAAGTCAAAGTTTAACGAACCCGCCATTTTGTTGACCGAACAGGAGGTTTCCCTTCAATGTACACCTCATTCAGTGTGACCGACACGCTTCACCCGACAGCCTATAACTACTTTCAACTGCCTGACAAGCAGCCGAGATGTCAAGTGCTCATAGACACATGGTAAATATAGAAGGATGACGTCGATAATTCAGACCAATCAAATTGTAGGTCACGAGGTATGCCCTTTCCACATTCCATTCTACAACAACAACATCAAGCATGGTGAGTTGACTTTCGTTGAAATTTGCACATGAATTCGGGGAATAAAACTAAGATTAAGCGGTTGCCTTTATAAGCGATCTTATAGCAGGTTTTATATTTTCTAGAGACTCAGGGCTGATAAACTTTGTCGGACAATTGTCTGAAGGACAAACCAATTTTACCGGACAATACGTTTCTTTGCCTGACATGTCAAGCAAACAGGTAGACATTTCGAGCACTGTAATGTGAGCCAGTTAAAGAAACAGATGTGACTAATGTGAGCTAGTAACAACAAGCTGAGTAGCTAGCAGGTCCTCCGCCAAGTATAGCCAGTTTGAGAGCGTAAAGCATATACGTTTCCAATATCTCCTTAAATATAACTTGGAAAGTGGATATGTGTATGTGGAAAGAGACTTTTATCTGGAATTATTGAGACAATTTGAAGAGGTTTGGGAAGCCGAAATGGGTAGTGTAACACTGGAAGTGAGTGAGTGAACAGAATTTAATGTCGCTTTCAACAATATTTCAGCTATATCACGACGAACCAACTAAGCACCACCCAGCCCAGTTGTGTTCCAGCTATTTCTTTTGAAGCAGCATGGAACCAGACACCCTCCATCCAACCTATAAAACACTGAGGACAGCGCACAAGACAGAGACGGGACGCTTACATGGTGCAATAAAGACAAGTGATATTTAATACAGAACATACAGATGAACTGTGAGCTACTTACAGAATAAACAGATGTGATTTGTGTGAGCTACTTATAAAATAGATGTACCATTAACAGTGATAAAAAGCCCCAATTTAGCCTATATGTTTATGGCATAGAGTTGTCAGTTACTATATTTGATATATTTCGCAGTAATTCTCCTTTTTACAGACCAGAAGATATGGCTGGTTGAACGGTACTCGACCAGAACACATGGAATTATGTCGACCTCTGTTGCTATTGTATCTGTTTGGCTAGTATATACTGACTGCATCATTGGCTTATACAGGCGTGGGCAGTGGGGTGGGCGGGTGAGCGATTAGAATTTAACTTCCCTTTCAACAATATTCCAGCTATATCGCGACAAACCAACTAAGCACCAACCCACCAAGTTGCGTTCCTGCTACTTCAAAGAGGAAATCTTTGAAGTAGCATGGAACCAGACACCCTCCATCCACCGTATAAAACACTGAGGATAGCACTCAAGACACAGACAAAATGCTTACATAGTGCAATAAAGACAAGTGATATTACAGTGCTAGACTTCACATTATCAAGTTCCTGTTGCTTCTCAGCAAAATGCATTGAAGCGACAGGAACCCGTGCCCCCCCCCCCCCCCAACCACCTGCAATGTGGGCAGTGACTAAGGCATTCACTCTTCATGCTCAGACTTGTAGATACTGGTAGTATGCATGCAAAAGCTGGAGTGCATCCTATAGTCCAGTTTCCTCTTTCCCTTGTGCCACAAAGATGGTTATTCACTTTCTTACATTGCTGTGATTGGGATTATAGAAACCCTATTGCCCCCCCCCCTCACCCCCTTGCATATATTCGTTAATGAGTAATTTTCCTTCATGGTCAGCCCAAGTTTGACAAAATCCATTTCATCCTTCACCTATTATCATATGGGTATTTATCTTTTTTTTTAAAATGATCCATTCTTCTGCTCTGAGTTATTGAAATGTATGACCATCGGTTTATCCAGGTCGAGTTTGTTTCTTCGAGAGAAAAATAAGTAATATCTGGTATTGGTGCGGTCATGTAACCCTTTTTTTTTCTTGGATACTGCATGAGGGGCATTGTACTGGTTGGGATAGTTCACACAGTATTAAAAACCTCTCACTCCTGAACCTGTTATTCCTGCCTATACAATACTAGGGAAACTTCTGGTCTTTTGGGAGCCTATACTGTACAACACTAGTTCATACACGGCATCCCTCTCTCCCCTGAACATGTCCAATAAGGCAACCTCTGGTCTCAAGGGAGGCTATACTGTACAACACTTTTGGCACCCCTCTCATTCTCGAACCTGTCTTGCTGGTCCAACAGGATGACATCTGACCTCTGAGGGCAACTGAGATCAGGCTATACTGGTACTGTAACATATGCAGGCCTTCAAGTGGCTCACAGTGAAAATATAGGAGAAAATATAGGAGGAAATTTGCAAAAATATAGGAGAAATATAGGAATTTTCTGAATAAAATATAGGAAATAAAGGAGTGTAAGACAGGTCTGTACTACATTGTATATTCCAAACTTGGTAGTTTTCTGGTGTTTAAAGTGATCGTAAACCCTCAAGTAAAGTTTCCATCAAATGAAAGACCATTGCAAACAATGTGGGAAAATATTTATTGTATTTTTCTATGATTTTATTACACGGAGTAAACTGCAAATAAAGCATGGTATTCTATGGTGGTCTGTTGCAATCATATCTAGGTCCAGTGACGTCATACGGCCTAAATACATATATTTCAGACTTTGTATGCACTTTCCAATGCTTGATTCAAGTACTTTGAGTTTTAACACAGACTCACTGTTCCAGTGTGAATGTTTCACCAAAATCTGGGAGATGTCAAGTCAATTTGAATCTTGCATTTCATTTCCCCGATTTTGGTGAAACATGCACATTGGAACAGCGAGTCTGTGTTGAAACTCAAAGTATACACACCTTAAGCTTGAATCAAGCATTGGAAAGTGCATACAAAGTTTGAAATATATGTATTAAGGCAGTGTGATGTCACTGGACCTAGATAGGATTGCAACAGGCCACCATAGAAAACCATGCTTTATTTGCAGCTTTAATCTGAGTAAAAAAATTGGAAAAAATCGCAATCGTCTTTCATTCGATGGAAACTTTTCTTGAGGTCTTACGATCACATTAATCAAATTACTTTCACTGAATGCAGTCAGAGTGGTGGTTTTTCAGGTGAGCTGTTCTGTTATTTGATTCAGCATAGAGAGATTGAAATGTTTTCATATTTGCCAAGCGAAGCGAGGCGAAAAAAAATTTCTGAAATGTATTTCCTCATGTCCGTTTGACTCATTACAGAGCATTGATGAAAGTTTTCATGAGAAAAAGTCAAAATATAGGAAATATAGGAGGTTTTGAGTCAACTATAGGAAAATATAGGAATGACTCGAAAATATAGGAAATATAGGAGGCACTTGAAGGCCTGCATATGTGGTTACAGATCTGATCTTCATAGAACATGACCTGTGACATGGAGACAAAGCTGTCATTGTATTAGTCATGTTAGTAGTTACATGTTAACAAGAGAGATATTTACCCAGAGACTGCATCTTCTCCCAGAGATCATTCACAATGGCTGTCCTCTTATCCTGTCTCACCTCAGGCATGACTGATCCCAGACATCCGATCACTAACAGAGCCTGTGTATCTTCCACTCTCCCTATACACAACAGTAACAGGTCAAATACATATATAGTTTATATATGAAGATCTAATGAAGATTTTCGCATACAAAACAAGAGCCTTGTGGGCTTCAATATACACCCAAGCAGAAATCAAAACTTAAAAGAGAAACGAATTTTTGAACATCTACCTGTGATCCTTCAAAAAATATTGTAACATGTAGCCTCACAAAAAGATCGAGCCCTTTAGGGTGGCACATTTTAGGCTGCACATCATTGGCAATGCACACCATTTGAAATAACACTACATTTATTATAAAAATATGATTTCTATGTCAGTGATGTCGAGTTTGGATTGGGAGAGGAATTATATTATAAAACTTGAAATATAGATTTTTTTTTTCTTTCTTGAAAGTAAGCTCATACATCTCATTGCATATATCTGATGAATACAATGTACATGCATAGTTAGTTGTACATGAACAATTGGTGTGAAAGAGCCATGGTCCCTTTCCCTAGCCATCGGCCCACAGCTAGGCCCTTTGGAAAAATGTTTTGCAGGTGTTATTTTTGGAGCAATCCTTCAGAGTACACATCCTTAACTTTCAATATTCAAAGAAAACGAGGTAGGCTTGTTACGAACAAGGATCGTATTGCAAGTTCAAAACATGTCAAAAGCTCACTTTCAATATATTGGACATATTTGGAAAGTAATTTGATTAGTAGGCAATCAAGAACCAGAATTAAAGCCAATACGTTCAATCCACTATATCAATTCTATACAGTTTAACCATAACTACATTTTGGTTCCGACTTATCTTGATCACTAAAAAATGAAATTAAAAAATATTTTAATGGTCGTCTTGTTGCCACAAATGTGTTTTCTATTTGGTGTCAAAATGTAATATAATAGCTCAATGGGTTAGACACTGCGCTTGAGCTCAGAGATAGGCCATTTTTCATCGTTGTGGGTTCGAGCCTCATTTTTATCATTTATAATGTGATCATTTTTCCATTTTATATTCCTTTTTGGCATTTCTCCATCCATAATATTATCAAAATTTAGCTTTTAATGGTTTGAAGTTTGGAATTAATTATGCAAGATAATTAATTTCCTAAGCATGTGATCGTTCTAAATGTATTTCACGATGGCTAGGGGAAGTATCGGTAACCGCTTGATATAAACCATTGCCGATTGTAGATACTATATACATTTCCTTATATGTTGTTTATGGACCATTAACAGAAGTTCTGATGTAATAGTTTTGCATGCACGCTAAAATATCGCCTGAATGGACTGTTTGTAAGAACTAGACAAGATCAGGCCAAGCAGAAAAAAATACTGTTGAGCAGCAGACATGGGAACAAAGACATACAAATGCCTCTCTGCAATGATGTACCAACAGATACAGATTCCCTCAGCATTGGGCTGTTCAAGAGTGAATACTAGTCAAGTCAGTTTGGCCTACTGTTTTCTCTGCTTTCAGAGAGCAGTGCACAGGCACCCAAATAGTCCCTCTTGGCAACACCTTATTAGACCTTGAGTTAAAATCAAACTCACAGCGAAACCAAATACATATCATACTCCAACCACCTACCAATGGCCTTCAATTATTCATTGCAACAGAGACCGGAAAAGATATTGAAAATAATTCACTTCTCTGGCAGAGGTTGCCTAAAGGGGTCAACAGAGATGGGACTATTTTTTTAGAGGTCTCGTGCCTTCACTACCAGTTACACATAAACAAGTTTTCCAAATCTATGGAAGCCTGTAGTGGCGATTACCTTTCTTACAAGCTTGTATTACAGATGATGACCGTACCAGAGCAGGATATAGTGAAAGGTCATAACTTAAGTCTTCCACCAATTTGGTTTCACTTGTCAAGGAAAACTGGGTTGTGTGTACTGTGCTTAAAGGTAGTGGAAGAGCTATTAGCATTGAGCATGCTGAGCAAGGTCAGTGACACAGGAAGTTGAGTGGGAATTCAAAATCTTCACTTGAGGTAAGTTTTGGACACTTAAAGTCTGTCCATTTTAATTAGTCGTCTCCTTTGAGGTTATCAAAAATCAATAGTTAACACTGCATAAATTTTCGTTTTTGCAGCGTGTAGAACAAACTCTACAAAATGACTACCATTTCTTTGTGATATCGACAATATATCCCGCTTGGAATAACTTTATAATTCTCTCCAAATAAAACTCCAGTATGGTTGTTTTATGTACCTGGTCTCAATTACTTAGTGAGACATCATAATGTATTCATGATCACTGGCACAAAGGCCATTGATTCCGTATAAGGTAATAATATTATGTTATTAACCAAGTGTTTTCATATTGGCCTTGTTATAGATCTGAGGCCTGCCGTATTGGCCCGAGGCCACAGGCCGAGGGCCAATATGGCTGACCGAGGACCTATAACCAGGCCAATATGAAAACACTTGGTTAATGACATTTTTATTAATTAACTCACCTACAATTTTTTTTTTATCGATTATAATACATGCATCAAGGAATATTTTAGTACAGCGACTCCCTGTATTTCTTCCTTCACAATAGGCCTATTTCCTATGATTATTATTATGTGCTTTTTGAAGTGCCATTATCGTCGGGAAGTCGATCCCCTCTACAGTAACGCTATCGGAAATGACGGTGACAATCGGGACGGTGAATAGGCCGATCAACTTCAACCTGGGCGTGGGTCTTCAACGTATGAAACGGAGTCAAAAAGATACAAGCAGATGAAATACTAATTTTATTTGATAAAAACGGTGCAGTAAAATACAACCTTATAATCTGGCGTAAATTTGGTCCAAATCCAGTCCCGATTTGAGGATCGAAGACGTGTCATGCTATGGAGACCCTAGTTTTCAACATAATTTTACAGGTGTTTCGACCGCATAATTTCTATCGGTTCTATCCATATGTGAATAACTCTTCTAGCTGCAAGTCTGACATCTTTCTGTTGTAAATTATCACTGTAGTTATCACTTCGTTCATCAGTGCACTGCTGTCAGTGTTGGATTGCTGTTTTGACGTCTGCTTGTACTTAGCACGTCGATTTCGCGCTCGCGTCACTATAGTCTATTTCAGCATGACTCACCTCACTTGATTTCAAGGTTTGTGTATCGGCACGTACAGCTCTATCGAAAATTATCACATAAGCCAATGAATATCCATTCAAAGTCAGAGAAATCAGTGACATCATTCGGAGAAGATCGCGAATCGAAGATCGTTCATCCTCAGCGTCGCCATGTTGAAAGTCGTATTGGCCCAGCCCACATTGGCCCTGTTTTCCTGTATTGGACCTGCTTTTCCGTATTGGCCCGCCTTCCTCATATTGGCCCGGTTTGGGGTCATATCAAGCAGGCCGATTTCTTTGTATTGGATTCATATCATTGATAGTTGATTAATAACAGGCGGTCTGTTGGAGTGTCGCTTATATCCCATGCCCAGTGAAATTGCCGAATGATAAACCGCACACACCTCTATGACCGTACCCGGTATTGTTGACCTTTGTGCTAGTAAACACGAATATATTATGACGTCTCCCTATGTAATGGAGGCCCGTTACATGAAACAACCATATTGGAGTTTTATATGGAGACAATTACAATGTTATTTCAAGCGTGATATATTATCGATATCAAGGAGTGCTGGTGGTCATTTTGTAGAGTTCAGTTTGTTCTACACGATGCAAAAAAGAAAATTTATGCAGAGTTAACTACTGACTAATTAAAATGGACAGACTTTAGTAGCACATGTCAGTGAGGTCATTTTTTATTGAGTAAAAAATGTAATCCTTCAAAAGATATCACCAATACAAGAATTTGACCTTGACAAATTAGATCAACGTCAGCCATATTATTCAGGCTTCGGACATTGTCCGTTGAGTATGTTATATAGCCTGGCAATAATCATTCAAGAGACATTGTGTTAACATGCCAGATGGATCAACAGGGTAAGTGAATATTTAATGTCACCTTCAACTACATTTCAGCCATATCACAACGTTTGGGTCTTATTCCTTTTCACACCCGGAAACCCCACGGGTAGGTTCCTATTCCTCTTTACACCCGGAAACCCCATGGGTGCCCCAGTTTAGTCGCCTCTGATGACAACATCGCTGAAGTGCTGAGGTCTATTCTTACCATGACATGGGGTGTGCACATTGACATCCCAGGTCAACCCTAGGAGCCCCACGGGACCAACACATGGATGTACCATGCAAACAATACCCTTTGGCCAAATGGGTTGAGGGGTAAAAACCAAAAGGCTTCTTCATCACAACATTTTTGACCTGGGATGATATAAACATAACAATTTCAAAGATTTACTGATTTTTGGCCACAGTGGACCTTGACATCTGGACATAAAAATAAATAGGGTTCCCCTTTGTCTCATGGGTAGGTATACCCAAAGTTTGTTACCAGTCCATGACCTGGAAATCGACATAATGAACAGCTACAAAAGTTAACAGATGGATGGACAGAACTCAGTATCGCAAAATATGTCCTTGTGTCATGACAGGCGTATAATGATTGCATCATAATCAATTTAAAGAAAGTGGATTCAAAATTTACAGATTCATAACCGGGCACCTAGATCGAAAATAAGCCAACTAAATTTCAACATTTGTACTATTGTTAACAATTGCTTTCATAGAACCTACGATTCAAATAAATTACCCTTCTCCACACCCATTCACAAACAGCAAAACTTACAACTTTAATACAGAAAATTATTAGACGTCACTGAGAGAACACACTGTTATAGGCTACACAGCTAATGTGTGAGGACCTCAATGATAAACATCCAACATGTACCATATGATGTTTTTAAAACTCCTAAAAAAAATGATTATACATGTATACTAAAAACCTTGAAGAGTAAACAGGGACAGTTCAAATGGAGATCCAATTCCATTCTGTATCCAAATTTGTGAGAATACACATCACATAAAAGTCACAAATTCAGGCAAACTCAGGTCAGCTTTGCTGCGATATGATAATCTAGCGTTCATTGAACACCAATGCCCCCTCCTCAGCAGCTATCTCTATCACAAATAGCTTTAAATACATGTGTAAACCAATTCCTCGTATTTACATCTAAAATCAATCCATATACACCAAAAGTTAATGAGACAGTCAACTCATTGGCATGAACATCCCTTCAATATCCCTAGCTTTAACCATTTGGACAGTATTCCGCTCACGAGATCACTCCATGCACCAGAATGAAATTAGCAAAAAACATCGAAGTGCACATTGCTTGTAATTAGACAAAAAAACTTATTTTGTTTTACCACCAAAAGTTAATCAGATCATTCAACTCTTTGGTAAAAACAAACCTACAATGTTTATGATTCATAGCTTGAACAATTTTACTTCTGTATTCTGCTCATGAGATCACCCCAGCTGGGAGAAACAGGAAATAAAATGTGATTCCCAGCTCGCTGGTAATTTCAAATTTGGCAATAAAATAAATATTCTTTGGCATTATGGCTCTGTATTAGGGGCTGATAAAGTATTAACAAGGTGTCATGTTCAGCTTATTAGAGTGATATTCTAGGGACAATTATGACCACTAATAGTTCATATTACCATCTTTTTCCATCCGAGATATTACATTCTCTATATCTCTCAAAATGACTCGACCATGATGGCGGACATTGCGATCTATGGTGTAGAGAACTTGGTCAGCAGAAAACACGCCCGGAGTCCTTTCTGGAGCAGCTGCTTCAGTGGTGAACAAAGCAGGTGTCATCGATGTGTTCCTAGAAAAGTAAAAATAGAAAATCAATCATTGTAGCAAATGTCAATCTGACAGAGGAACATTTTTTATCGTCAGCTGTGCAATTTGGACCATGTTCTTGGTGTAGGGTGAGTGAATAGAATTTAATGTCGCTTTCAACAATATTTCAGCTATATCGCGACAAACCACCTAAGCACCACCCAGCCCAGTTGCGTTCCTGCTACTTCAAAGAAGAAATCTTTGAAGCAGCATGGAACCAGACACCCTCCATCCACCCTATAAAACACTGATGACAGCACACAAGACATGGACAGGACACTTACATGGTGCAATAAAGACAAGTGATACTACAGTGCTAGACATCACATTATCAAGTTCATGTTGCTTCTCAGCAAAATACATTGAAGCAACAGGAACCCATGCCCACCGGACACCCACCCGTTGTTCTTGGTGTAACTTATTGTCATGATAGTCAGGGCTGTTAGGGATTTTTTGGTTCACATTCTTCCAATAGCACCAAATTTGGCCCATATGTTGCCCATACCATATTATTTCGATTTTTGACGGGCGCCATGACGGGCGCCCCCTAGGGCCGACATATTGGCGAAATTCAATATGGTCGCCACCCGGGTTAGAGGTCAATCGTAGTTAAATAACTAAAAGGGCTGGAAATATGAATAATAACACTTTTTAGTGGTTTTGGGGGCCGGGAAATCTGATTGTGATCTCATTTCAACGATTTGAGGTCAAGGTCACCCTTCAAGGTCACCCTAAAGGTAATTTTGGGGACAAATTCGCCATAATCAGTGGTTTTTGGGCAAGATATATAAACTGCCTCATTCTATTGGTTTCCGGGGTTGAGTAACCCGAATCTGGCCTTATTTTGGCGATTCGGGGCAATATTTCATTTGAGAGTTGCGATAGAGGTCATCCGAACCAGAGGTCAATTGTAGGTAAAACACCAAAAGAATCACAAATAATACCATAGGGGTTTGTGGAATTCGATTTTGATCTTATTTTGAAGATTTGAGGTCACCCCATTTTGAGGTCAAAGGTCAACGCTCAACAGTTACCACTAAGAACAATCGAACGAAGGATTTTGACGGAGATCGGAGCAAAGGGTATGGACTTGAATGTCACAATATTTTTCCCCACTACCGAAGCATGTGCTAGATGCAGGAGGATCCTTGTGTCGACCTCGGAATGGTTGCACGGTTGAATTATTGTGAAGTCACAACGCCTGTTGAAGAACACGGACTCAAAACGGGTACACAAGAGCAGCTTTCCGCAAGTCAGTTTTGGAGACCTGTTTCTGATGAATGAGAACGGCTCCTTTTTGTTCTCATTTTTTAAGAAGCCGCTGATCCATTCATACTTCGAGATTTTAGGGATACAGGAAGAAGTGTTATGGCATTTCAGTCCAAACCATCTGTTCCGATCTTGGTTCGTCAAAGTCCTTGGCACTACCCCTCTTTCACAGCTTAACGGGGTGCAAGACGACTTCACAGTTTCTTGGATGTGACAAAAAGACCACCTGGGTAGCCTGTACAAGCATATCGGACCTCACCGACACACTAGTGGCTCTCACGCACGATCCTGACACTCTCGAGTCCGTGCATATGGAGCTTATAGAACGCTTCATCGTACTAATGTACAGCAAGGGATGTGGTGCAGCCGGTGTCAATGAGGCCAAGCATCACTCTTCACCACTACAACCAGATCGCTGGAAAACATCCCACCCCCCAAGCCGCGCTGTTGCAGCATGTGAAGCGAGCGCTACTGCAAGCGAGTTTCTACTGGAGTCAGGTCACTTCACTCCAGCAGGAAATCCCTGACTTCAGGAGTGGAGGGGGCACAAAGATTGCACCAGTACATGGCAACCGCTATGGACCACTCTCAGCGAGACTTCTATGGCATATGCCATTCTCATGCATTGCGGCTGACTCAAGGCATGCATGGGAAGGTACAAATGCAACTGTGCCGATGTCCGATACACGACCCTCTGCAAATGCGAAGTTGGGTGCGTTAATAACGAGGGCGGTGATGGCAAGTATTACTTATTAAAGAATATCCGCGTCCATAATCCAAAGACCTATTCCATATCCATATAACAGTATTAGCACCAAATTCAAAAAAGACAATCATAGTATACATAAACATAGGCTAGTTTCCTGCAAGAGAGAAGCGGTCAACAGTTTTCAATGATGCCGACAAGACATAATGTTTCAAAAATATAAAATCCGTATCGCTGATCAGTATTCTTAATCGATAATAATCGTTCTAAAGTCGTTATCTAGAGAATGATGTATCTCAGTCACGCTTTGATTGTGTCTGTTCATATGAGCACCATGAGGATCTTGAAGTTCATGGGTTCATACGGCTCCTAGCCCCAGGTTAAGCGGAATTAGACACAAGTTACGAAACGTAACGCCATAGATCTTGTACGCTACGTTCGTATTTTGCTATCAGCGTGCGATATGTATCGCCAAATTTGAGAAACTTGGAGTGGAGGCGCTTGGAGGAATAGGTTTTATAAGTTTCTGGAACAATGTTTTGTGACGTTGATTGAAATCGTCACAATTAACACAGGATCTAGCAAATGCTACTAGGCGAGATATGTATACGCCATATGCAGGTCCCACTGGAATATTACTGTCCAGAAAGCATGTTGTCAGCAGATGTCATCTCCGAAGTATTTTAATAACATTCCTGAATAATCTTGTTTCGATTGTTTTTAGTAGCAACTGTTGATCTTTGACCTTTAATTCCCAAATGAGGTGACCATAACCTCAAATCGTCAAAATAAGGTCAGAATCTAATTCTCCGAGGCCACAAAGCCCTATGGTATTATTTGTGATTCGAGCCCTTTTGTTGTTTCCTATAATTGACTTCTGGTTGATCTCTGGTTCGGGTGACCTCTATCGTGAACCTCAACCTCAAGGTTGTATGTCTCGACTAAAAACCACAAAAATGACGAATTTGACCCCAAAATGACCTTTAGGGTGACCTTGGTCTCAAATCGTTGAAATAAGATCAGAATCAGATTCTCCGACACCGAAAACCACTAAAAAGTTGTATTATTCATGATTCTAGTCATTTTGTTTTTTTAAATACGATTGACATCTAACCCGGGTGGCGGCCATATTGAATTTCGCCAATATGGCGGCCCCAGGGGGCGACTACCTTGGCGCCCGTCAAAAATCGAAAAGGTATTGTATGGGCGACATATGGGCCAAATTTGGTGCTTTTGGAAGAATCTGAACCAAACAGTCCCTTTTATGCCCTAACATCCCGGACTATGATACATGAATTATATAATCCCTTTTCTGACAGAGTTATTAACAATGTAATAGTTGGAGTAGAGGTATCATTTACAGTATGGAATGGAACACCAGCCTTGTGGGTAAATCCTCACATTTGTATGCAAATAAAAGAATATAATGACAAATGTTTTCAATCATACATGTGTAATGCTACATTATAATGTGCACTGGTAAAACAGGGACACCACAAACTCAGTTTTAATTAATATAGTAAGTTAAATGTGTGGACACAAATATGGTTCGTGTAAAAGCTTTAAGGTAAATCATATGATGTGGAATAGAATGATTTGATAGTAAAATTGAAGGAAATTTTGTCCTTCATTTAAGGCGCCACGAATTTCAAAACTGATAGCGGTTCAGTACTGCGGGATTCCCCCGGGTTATTTAATATTGTACTTCTGAAACAAAATAATGTCATCAAACTATTAGTAATTACTATAAAGGAATATATTGTAGGTGATTTTTTGTGTGCATGTATATACAATGTACACTGCATCTCATACCTAATAGTAGGTTAGTTTCACATATAATAGATATAAAATTTGAAATTGAAATATGACGGTATGAGGTTGGGCAATGCATTGAATAAGTGTAGAATGATGTAAGCTCCCAGAATATATGAGGGTATATGATTGAGAGATAGAGGGTGTGGCTTTGTGCTCCCGGGGGTGAGGACATGCTGAGCTCCCGGGGGTAGTGGATGGGTTGAATAAGTGTAGATGGCGGATGGGTTGAATAAGTGTATGATGATGTAAGCTCCTTGAATACATGATGGTATAGGGTCAGGCGAAGCTTAGTTTAAGAGATAAAGGGTGGGGCTCAGTACCCCAGGGGTGGGCATATGCTCCCTGGGGTAGTGGACAGGTTAAATAAGTGTAGCATGATCTAAGCTCCCAGACTATATGAGGGTATGGGATCGGGCGAAGCTTAGTTTAAGAGATAGAGGGTGGGGCTCGGTGCCCCAGGAATGGGGACATGCTCCCCGAGGGTAGTGGATGGGTTCAATAAGTGTGGCCAGATGTAAGCATTTGAAATAGATGACAGTTCGGGGCGTCGGGCTGGCCTTAGTTTAGGAGACATAGTTGAGGCCGAGAAGCTGTGGACAGGAACATTTTCGAAGTCCAAAACTTCAACATTTACTTGGTCCTGGTGTCCCAAGGGTGAGGACATGCTCCCCGAGGGTAGTGGATGGGTTCAATATGTGTAGCCTTATGCAAGCATCTGAAATATGAGGGTTCGGCGGTCGGGCAGGCCTTAGGATCAAACTTTAACATTTACTTAGTCCTGAGAAAAAATTTATTAGTCCAAAACTTTAACATTTACGTGGTTCTGCAGACAGACAGACAAACAGACATCACTGTGGCACCTACATTGAGCTTTCCACAGCTAAAGCTACGGGCTCGATAAAAAATTATCTAACACATGTTGTGCTAATTACCTTTCCTAAATATGTATAATAACACTCAGCTTAGATCCCTATGGAACATGTGATAGATTCATATTCAAGCTAGAAGCTTGTTGCTCGAGATGATGCTTGACAAAGTTCTATTTTCCTCTGGTTCCTCCTTGGTGGCGTTAACCAATTAACCAATCACATGTGACTGAGGTTACATCCATAAAGCAATGGACCCGGATCTTTAATCACTGAATCTGTCTCTGTTTATTACTTCAGAGTGTCATATTCATGTTTCGTGAAGATCAATGGTGGAAAAGAATGGTAGGGGAAAGAACGGTAGGGCACATGCACCTACAATTTACAAAGTAAGTGTGTTACATCACTATATTATAAAATCACCTGTTCCAGAAATCCTATTTTACTGTCTAGTAATTCATGACATGCATTACACTTTGTCACAAACAAGATGTAAAAGCTGCATTATTGAAGAATTGGTGGTTTCCGATGTTACAAATAAATCAGCCTGTTGCAAAAACCGCATCTTACCATCTTCTAATTCATAACACAATCACAAATTTACAATACAATGTATCACAGAGAGAGTTAGTCCAGTATAACGTGACACCAGGCTTTCTTTTTTCATATGTTGCTGTTTACTGACAAGCCTGGTAGACACGTCGGTTTTCATAGTGAACGCAAATCAAACTACCACCCCCAACATATGAGCGGGAGAAATGGCTCAAAATGAAACAAGAGCCCAAGGGGCTTCAATATACGCCCGTATATCTGGAATTACATTGGTCCAAATTTCAAGGTTGTTTACTAGCCTCGATTCCAATTGGTAGCTATCAATCCAGAGAAACTGAAAGGTCTACAATTTCGTGCTTCCGACAATGTAACATATATCACATCTTAGACTGAATGATAAACTAAAATGAGCTTAACTCTTGGTAACAAGTTGACCTTGAATCAAGAGTCAATAGCTCACATATCCAATACTGAAACCGACAATAGTCAAACACAAGAAAATAGTAGGCGAGAGAATTTTTCATGAACAGGGCTGCACAAATTGCGCGAACAATAGGTTTGGTTACGCAATTTTCATTATGCGTAACCCATTTTCAGTTCACTTGAATTACGGATATTAACCTGTATACAATAGTGATGGGTTATGCAAATCAGAGAAGGGTGATCCAAAAAATGTTAGCGTAACCCATATTTGGGTTAAGCAGAATTTTCAATTTGTGCAGTCCTGATGAAGGAAGAAGAAAGTGATGAAATAAATATTTGTTCTTGAGTTAACAACAGGTATGAAGTTCATAAAGAACCCTTCTCCCCGTTAAATTAGTAAATGTATGGTTTTAATTTCACAACAGTTTAACTAAATGTACCTGGTTCAAACATGGGAGACAACACCACAGGACAAATGCCATGTACATGTATGGGAGAGAACTCTGAATATTCCAACCTACATAACACATAGAGTCAGCTAAAATTGATTCAGTTTTTGGGAACTGTGACCTTGACCTTTGACAAATTGATCTCAAAATGTATGGCTCCTCTTTGCCATGCGAGTAAGGTATACTCAAAGTTTGGTACCAATACATACCTTGAAACTAGAGATATCATCTGGACAACAAATGTTAATGGATGAATGGACAGAACGCAACATCGCATTACACGACTTCGTCTTCAACAGGCATATGAAAATGTGACTTTTAATGATTTCTTGATTTTGGGGTCACAGTGACCTTGACCTAAATTTTTTGCACATGACATATCGTCTTCCCTCAATGTATCAATGGACACAAAAAAATCATGATTTTTATGAATTTCATGATTTTGGGGGTCACAGTGACCTACACTATTGACCTTAACCTAAATTTTGGTACCTGACAAACCGTCTCCCCGTAATTTCTCAATGGACACAAATAATCATGATTATTAACAATTTCACGATTTTGGGGTCACAGTGATCTTGACCTTTGACCTTGACTTACATTTTGGTATGTGACACATCATGTCCCCCTAATGTATCTACTGACACAAAAAATGTTATTTTTAATAATTTCCTGATTTTGGGGTCACAGTGACCTTTGACCTTGACCTAATTTTCGGTATGCGACACTTCATTTCCCCCTATTGAATCCACTCACAAACAATTAGTAATTTTTAATGATTTCCTGATTTTTAGGTCACACTGACCATTGACCTTGATTCTGGGGTCACAGTGACCTTGTCTATTGACTTGGACCTAAATTCTGGTACATGACAAAACGGCTCCCTGTAATTTCTCAATGGACTCAAAAAATCATGATTTTTAACAATTTCAGGATTTTGGGGTCACAGTGACCTTGACGTTGACCTTGAATGACCTACATTTTGGTAGATAACACATCGTGTCCCACTAATGTATCTACTGACACAAAAAAAATGTTATTTTTAATAATTTCCTGATTTTGGAGTCACAGTGACCTTTGACCTTCGACCTTGACCTATTTTTGGTATGCGACACTTCATTACTCCCTATTGAATCCACTCACAAAAAATTAATTTTTTGTAATGATTTCCTGATTTTTCGGTCACACTGACCTTTGACCTCGACCTACATTTGGTATGCAACACATCATTCTCCCCTAGGGCATCCACACACCAAAAATTAGAACTGTAGATAGAAAACTGTCAATGATCAATGATTTCCTGATTTTAGGCAAGTGACCTTTGACCTCTGAACTCGACCTCAATTTTGGTACGCGACACATAGTCTCCACCTAGTGTATCCACTCACAAAAAATTGCAACTGTGGATAGAAAACGTTCACAGATATAGACCAGACACGAACACTTCAGTGCTTCCCTGTTCTTGAGGCCAGTGACCTTTGACCTCTGACCTCGACTTTGGTACGCGACACATCGTCTCCCCGTAGGGTATCCACTCACCAAAAATTAGAACTGTAGATCTAGAAAACTATCCCAGATATAGACCGGACACGAGGGATGGACAGACGGACGGACGGACAAACAAACGGACGGAAACCGCCATCACATAATACGTCCGCCTTTTGGCGGGCGTATAAAAATAAAGAATTTCCCTGCCCACTCACCTTGATAATTTCAAATATCAATACCTACTGCATTCATATCACGTAATTCCGAAGTCTGACAGGTCTGATAACACATGAGTGCACCCTGGCGATCTAGAGGTATTTTTCCTGCGAAGAATTTCTTCTCGCAAATATGGCGACAATAGAAAATCCTTCACCTTACACCTTATTTGGGGTTATCACATGCTCACACAACTGGTCACATAGTACGGGGAAACCCCACAGGACAACAGGGTTTTCGTTAATTATCGTGTTATTTCCCATATCATTGAATAACCTTGTTTCGACTAAACTTAAAAAAAATCGACCTGATCAGCGCCAATTTATTCATTACTTCGTTTCCACATTCCTTACAAGTTCACCAATACAAATACTTGCAACAGTAATTTTGAGTTCAGGTTTCCTCACAAGGAGCATAACCTGTCATTACGGAAGACCCCTTTGTCCACTCGGGGTTTCCCTGTGCTATGTGATGAATTGTGTGAGCACGTGATACCCCCAAATAAGGTGTAAGGTGAAGGATTTTCTATTGTCGCCATATTTGTGAGAAGAAATTCTTTGCAGGAAAAATACCTCTAGATTGCCAGGGTGTACTCGTGTGTTATCAGACCTGTCAGAGTTTGGAATTATGTGATACGAATGCAGTAGGTATTGGTATTTGAAATTATCAAGGTGAGTGGGCAGGGGAATTCCTTATTTTTTCATTTTGGGTCATTTTTCCCGCTCATATGATGGTGGTGGTAGTTTGATTTGCGTTCACTATGAAAACTGACGTGACTACCAGGCTTGTCAGTAAACAACAACATATTAAAAAAGAAAGCCTGGTGTCACGTTATACTGGACTAAGAGAGAGTCTACAAGGTCAATATAAATCAAATTCCATTTGTTTCCCCGACAATTTGCATCTGTAGTACTGTAAATGTTATCTAACTGGCGATGCATGTTCACAATGACAATCCTAGGTAACATTCACGATCACCTGAAGTTACAAAAACAAGTGTTAACTTGCAGATTCCATCCGAGAGGCTACAATGTTTCCACGGGTCATATTGACTAAGCATTCCCAATGCGGTAATGATGTACTGTAGGTTATTGTCAATATCACAAAATTAAATGTAAGTAGGGTTTAGCTTGTTGAACAGGTCATGGATAATATCCCAAAAGGGATATATATCTCAAAAGGGATATGATATCCCAGATCTATGGGATATTTTTTGATATCCCAAATGGGATATATGACAATAAATGTATTTGCATTTACCAGGTATATGGAGTATGAACACCAAGTAGTATATGCATTTACACGAAGTCAAATGAGCTTCTAAAAGATCCAAATCACAAACTCTACAATTGTCCCATATTTGTCTCCTGAGCACTTTCAACTCATGCCCAGGTTATAGTATGCATGCAGTGTTGTTGTTGTTGTTGGCCATTATGATATTTTTAGAGAAAGGTGGCTATGAATTGATTCATTCAAAATCATGATCAATATATATTAACAATCAGTACTGGATACCTTGATAAAAGTACTTTTTCTGATAATTTTGTCAAGAAGATAAAATTGCATGTCAACAAAATTGAGTGAGGTTTTGGGTACGACACGAGGCATGTTGCTTAGTTTATTTCATGATGAACATGTCCATTTCCAAACCCTGACCGAGGATGTCTGGGTTTCCCAATTGTGGACAATACTTTCATCAGATATCCCATTTGGGATATGGGGGAATATCTCAATTGGGATATTATATCCCATTTGAGATATAGGCCTATATCCCATTTGGGATATTATCCATGACCTGTTGAACTAATAAAGATACGTGACAAGATAAACATTTACTTCTCTGCTCATCATCCGAACGCATGGCACGATCATACGTAGAAACTTCTGCTCATAGCCATGCGGTAACGGGTGGTATCTGAGTGTAATAGGGCATTTCCCAAATGGTCACATGCGATTGGTCCCGTGAGACCCGACATCGGCGCAATCACATTCATAAAATGAAGACACACGTCCAGAATGCGATCGATTGATATGATCTCTTGATGGGCCTCGAAGTGCCCCCATCACAAAATAAAAATCATATCATTTTCCTGTGAGCTACCGCCGATTTTATTTTTTTTCTAATATGTTAGGCCGTTTGTAATATGATTTTTCTTAAGAAAAACAAAGAAGCATGCTCCATTAGAGTGAGAAATAAAATAGCTAATTCGCACAACTTCGGTTTGGTCTCCCACAGTCTTGCGCCTCGAGCACCTAAGTGCAATCGACATGTCCCACATCTGAGATTCCCAGGTCAAAATATTTGAATTCGGATAATTTCATTGGCTCGTTTAAATAGAGTGGACATGTGACTTGATGCTTGGGGGAAGCTGACATGGGGCGAAATACACGGAGAACGAAGCCATTGAGCTAAGGGTATGTTAAGTGGAACGTGAAATGCCCTTAGCAAGCTGTTCTCTGCTGTGTACCGTATGCTTTCTGTTTCTTTCTTTCTTTCCTTTTTTTTGCTCTTTATTTTTTTGTGCCAGTCGTCAATATTAAGCCCGCCCACCCCCCCCCCCCAAAGCCACACCCCGTTTGGTCTGAATCAAGTCAAATTTTTCCCACATTTTCGCCTGCCCATTTTCGCAACCTGAGCAACAGCAACAAACTCAATGACAGACCTTCCATGTAAGAGAAAACCAATGGAATTTTGCCGAGGATTTGAAGAGTGACGAAGAACATGAAAACGTCTGTTTACGCATCCTCTCTGGTAGTGAGAAGAAAAACATTCTCTCTGGTAGTGAGAAGAGAAGAACCATGCCGACAAACGTGCTCTTCTTATGAGCGCAGACATCTTGAATACAGTGGTTAATGCAAAAACTAGGACTTCTTAGCGAAACGATGGGAACTTAACTCCCAATCACCCGAGGGGGTCTGATGACACCTCAGCCACCAGTCAGATTTTTGGACAGGATTCCCGGCCGTGCCCACATCGCCGGAAGTGACATCATATATAATAAAATAGATGTTTGCCGAACATTTCGATTACTTTTCAAGTCTGCATAATACCTCTGTTGACCTAGCACCAAAAATAATTATCTGGAGATTATTTTTCTTGTTTATCTGGACAGAGCATATGAAAAGTAGTTCGCTCATGTGCGAAACTGTATGCGTTGTTCGGTCGGATTCAAACCTAACCGTGCGTACGCGGGTTTTCCCCATAGATAAGTCATAGCAACGTAGTAAAGGTCAACTTCTGCTACTGGCGGCAAGGAAATAATTGGAGTGAGCCTCATTCTCAAAGAGAGCCGTGTCTACCCGCGGGAGACCAAAGCTCTTTCTCGCAGTAGGGAGTCTCGCGAGACGAGAATGGAGTGAGCCTGTGAAACGGAGCATGCGCTGTTGGCAGGTTGCTTCACTCCATCCGTACCGACATTTTTAACTGTTCCAAGCTGGTACAGTTGATACGGGAGTTCCGAATCACTTTTCACATCTAGACTTGCTGACGCTTATTTTCCACGAAAAAATGTGGTCGATAATTGTATGTAAAAAAATCTCTAATCGAGAGCAGTATATAAAGGTGAAATTGAGGAGGAAAGATCATTCTCAAAGAGAGCCGTGTCTACCCGCGGGAGACCAAAGCGACTCTCATGTAAACTGGTGACATTTTTGAATCTCCAATCTCAAAGCGAGGCAGCATGACATCATTCTCAAAGCGAGCCGTGTCTACCCGCGAACTACTTCCTGTATTAGATAACTCGCTTTCACGGCCAAGTATACATACCGACAATAATTTGTTCGCGATTGATGTGCTCCGAAACGGAAAGAGTCATTTCCCAATTATATAGCCCACGTTATGTTTAGCAATTCGCTTCTAACTCGGCGGAGTCAGCAGGTCAGTGACAAGCCAGATACTCATACGCCGCCTACTCACCCCCCAAATTTTGGGGGGATGGCTCCCATTTACGCGTGAGACTCTTTCTCGCAGTAGGGAGTCTCGCGAGACGAGAATGGAGGAAAGATGAGCATCCAAAATGAGGGAGGGTGGCGTGACGTGACATCCGGTCACGTGACATCCGGGTCACATCTGGGTCAAAGGTCAGTCCCGGTGACGTCATTTCCAGTCACGTGACGGCCCAACAAGAGTGATCTGCCCGTACATACACTAGAAATAAAATGGGTCAAATTTTGTCCTTCTTTGTCTCACTGTGACTAGTTTGGATTACAACACATATATAAGGGAAGTGGGAAGAGGTGCCGACATACTGACAGAGACACATGACTTCACAGTATAGTCTTCCGGTTAATCTATTCTAAAGCACATACCAAGAATCTAAAGATTCGTGATATGTGTTGTATCTCAGGTACGCTTTTTTTGTACCTGTTCATGTGGCAACTTGGATGATATGACCACACATCACCTAGCACTGGCATAAGCGGTCTTAGATACAAATCTAGAGAGCTATGATGGAAATGCTCTGACAACTCGTATATTGGTAATTGGTGAGCTGTTTCGCTGTGACAACTCGTACACCGGGGATTGGTGAGCTGTATCATCGTCAGATGAAAATGACGGCATTTAACATAAAAGACTAGTCTGTAAGGCCCGATGTCGACCCAGCATCAATTGCAACTTCTCACAAATGCCAACATATATCAGAGACCAAAAGGTCTGTACAGGGGGCGGGCCTCAGGGACGAACCGTCCACCAGCAGAATCTCGCCATATACAGGAAAAAAAATACAACACATATATATAGGGAAGTGGGAAGAGGTGCCGTCTTACTGACAGAGCCACATGATTTCACAGTAGGCCCCCCTATAGTCTTCCGGTTAACATATTCTAAAACACATACCAAGAATCTAACGATTTGTGGTATGTGTTGTATCTCAGGTATGCTTTTATTGTACCTGTTCATGTGGCAACTTGAATGATATGACCACACGGCCCGTAGCACCGGCATCAGCGGTATTAGATACAAATCTAGAGAGCTATGATGGAAATGCTTTGACAACTCGTTATTGGTAATTGGTGAGCTGTTTCGCTGTGACAACTCATACACTGGAGATTGGTGAGCTGTATCGTCGTCAGATGAAAATTACGGCATTTAACATAAAAAACTAGTCTGTAAGGCCCGATGTCGACCCAGCATCAACTTCCCACAAATGCCAACATATATCAAAGACCAAAAGGTCTGTACCGATGGCGGGCCTCGGGGACGAAACGTCTGCCAGCAGAATCTCGCCATATACAGGAAAAAATTACAACACATATTTATAGGGAAGTGGGAAGAGGTGCCGACATACTGACAGAGCCACATGACCTCACAGTATAGTCTTCCGGTTAACCTATTCTAAAGCACATACCAAGAATCTAACGATTCGTGATATGTGTTGTATCTCAGGTACGCTTTTATTGTACCTGTTCATGTGGCGCAACTTGGATGATATGACCACACGGCCCCTAGCACTGGCATAAGCGGCATTAGATACAAATCTAGAGAACTATGATGGAAATGCTCTGACAACTCGTATATTGGTAATTGGTGAGCTGTTTCCCTGTGACAACTCGTACACTGGGGATTGGTGAGCTGTACATATCGTCGTTAGATGAGAATGACGGCAGTTAACATAAAAGCCTAAACTGTAAGGCCCGATGTCGACCCAGCATAACTTCCCACAAATGCCAACATATATCAAAGACCAAAAGGTCTGTACAGGGGGCGGGCCTCGGGGACGAAACGTCCACCAGCAGAATCTCGCCAATTACAGGTAAAAATTACAACACATATAACAAAGTGGGAAAAGGTGCCGACATACTGACAGAGCCACATGACTTCACAGTAAAGTCTTCCGGTTAACCTACTCTAAAGCACATACCAGGAATCTAACGATTCGTGATATGTGTTGTATCTCAGGTACGCTTTTATTGTACCTGTTCATGTTGCAACTTGGATGATATGACCACACGGCCCCTAGCACTGGCATAAGCGGTATTAGATACAAATCTAGAGAGCTATGATGGAAATGCTCTGACAACTCGTATATTGGTAATTGGTGAGCTGTTTCGCTCTGACAACTCGTATATTGGTAATTGGTGAGCTGTTTCGCTGTGACAACTCGTACACTGGGGATTGGTGAGCTGTATCGTCGTCAGATGGAAAAAAACGGCATTTAACACAAAAGACTAGACTGTAAGGCCCGATGTCGACCCAGCATCAACTTCCCACAAATACCAACATATATCAAAGACCAAAAGGTCTGTACAGGGGGGCGGGCCTCGGGGACGAAACGTCCACCAGCAGAATCTCGCCATATACAGATAAAAATTACAACTGGGGCGGGCCTCGGGGATGAAACGTCCACCAGCAGAATCTCGCCATATACAGGAAAAAATTACAACACATATTTATAGGGAAGTGGGAAGAGGTGCCGACATACTGACAGAGCCACATGACTTCACAGTATAGTCTTCCGGTTAACCTATTCTAAAGCACATACCAAGAATCTAACGATTTGTGGTATGTGTTGTATCTGAGGTATGCTTTTATTGTACCTGTTCATGTGGCAACTTGGATTCAAGATTCAAGATTCAAGATTCAAATTTTATTGTACAGACACCAGCAATGCAGCAGAGTACAAAACATGAAATGAAGATGACCACATTTAACAGTTGAACAGCAATATAACAATATGATCATAATACTCATAATATGACTAGAAGTATATATACATATAGTAATCTAAATACCGTACGTACGCAAAACACTGGACCTTAAGTTTTGCTTTGTTCATTAAACCACAAAAAGATGTTAGAGCAGATTTGCCCAGTCAGTCTTGTGTCCTGGCAAGACATTAAAAACACACGGCCCCTAGCACGGGCATAAGCGGTGTTAGATACAAATCTAGAGAGCTATGATGGAAATGCTCTGACAACTCGTAGATTGGTAATTGGTGAGCTGTTTCGCTGTGACAACTCATACACTGGGGATTGGTGAGCTGTATCGTCGTCCGATGAAAATTACGGCATTCAACATAAAAGACTGTAAGGCCCGATGTCGACCCAGCATCAACTTCCCACAAATGCCAACATGTATCAAAGACCAAAAGGTCTGTACCGAGGGCGGGCCTCGGGGAATGCTCTGACAACTCGTATATTGGTAATTGATGAGCTGTTTCGCTGTGGCAACTCGTACACTGGGGATTGGTGAGCTTTATCGTCGTCAGATGAAAATGATGGCATTTAACACAAAAGACTTGTCTGTGAGGCCCGATGTCGACCCAGCATCAACTTCCCACAAATGCCAACATATATCAAAGACCAAAAGGTCTGTACAGGGGGGCGGGCCTCGGGGACGAAACGTCCACCAGCAGAATCTCGCCATATACAGGTAAAAATTACATCTGGGGCGGGCCTCTGGGACGAAACGTCCACCAGCAGAATCTCGCCAAATACAGGTAAAAATTACAACTGTGTCGAGCCTCGGGGACGAAACGTCCACAAGCAGAATCTCGCCATATACAGGAAAAAATTACAGCACATATTTATAGGGAAGTGGGAAGAGGTGCCGACATACTGACAGAGCCACATGACTTCACAGTATAGTCTTCCGTTTAACCTATTCTAAAGCACAATCCAAGAATCTAACGACTCGTGATATGTGTTGTATCTCAGGTACGCTTTTATTGTACCTGTTCATGTTGCAACTTGGATGATATGACCACACGGCCCCTAGCGCCGGCATAAGCGGTATTAGATACAGATCTAGAGAGCTATGATGAAAATGCTCTGACAACTCGTATATTGGTAATTGATGAGCTGTTTCGCTGTGACAACTCGTACACTGGGGATTGGTGAGCTGTATCGTCGTCAGATGAAAATGATGCCATTTAACACAAAAGACTTGTCTGTAAGGCCCGATGTCGACCCAGCATCAACTTCCCACGAATGCCAACATATATCAAAGACCAAAAGGTCTGTACAGGGGGCGGGCCTCGGGGACGAAACGTCCACCAGCAGAATCTCACCATATACAGGTAAAAATTACAACTGGGGCGGGCCTCGGGGACAAAACGTCCACCAGCAGAATCTCGCCAAATACAGGTAAAAATTACAACTGTGGCGAGCCTCGGGGACGAAACGTCCACAAGCAGAATCTCGCCATATACAGGAAAAAATTACAGCACATATTTATAGGGAAGTGGGAAGAGGTGCCGACATACTGACAGAGCCACATGACTTCACAGTATAGTCTTCCGGTTAACCTATTCTAAAGCACACCGGTACAAGAATCTAACGGCCCCTGGCACCGGCATAAGCTGTATTAGATACAAATCTAGAGAGCTATGATGGAAATGCTCTGACAACTCGTATATTGGTAATTGGTGAGCTGTTTCGCTGTGACAACTCATACACTGGGGATTGGTGAGCTGTATCGTCGTCAGATGAAAATTACGGCATTTAACATAAAAGACTAGTCTGTAAGGCCCGATGTCGACCCAGCATCAACTTCCCACAAATGCCAACATATATCAAAGACCAAAAGGTCTGTACCGAGGGCGGGCCTCGCGGACGAAACGTCTACCAGCAGAATCTCGCCATATACAGGAAAAAATTACAACACATATTTATAGGGAAGTGGGAAGAGATGCCGACATACTGACAGAGCCACATGACCTCACAGTATAGTCTTCGGGTTAACCTATTCTAAAGCACATACCAAGAATCTAACGATTCGTGATATGTGTTGTATCTCAGGTACGCTTTTATTGTACCTGTTCATGTGGCAACTTGGATGATATGACCACACGGCCCCTAGCATTGGCATAAGCGGTAGAGAGCTATGATGGAAATGCTCTGACAACTCGTATATTGGTAATTGGTGAGCTGTTTCGCTGTGACAACTCGTACACTGGGGATTGGTGAGCTGTACATATCGTCGCTAGATGAGAATGACGGCAGTTAACATAAAAGCCTAAACTGTAAGGCCCGATGTCGACCCAGCATCAACTTCCCACAAATGCCAACATATATCAAAGACCAAAAGGTCTGTACAGGGGGCGGGCCTCGGGGACGAAACGTCCTCCAGCAGAATCTCGCCAATTACAGGCAAAAATTACAACACATATAACAAAGTGGGAAAAGGTGCCGACATACTGACAGAGCCACATGACTTCACAGTAAAGTCTTCCAGTTAACCTATTCTAAAGCACACACCAGGAATCTAACGATTCGTGATATGTGTTGTATCTCAGGTACGCTTTTATTGTAGCTGTTCATGTTGCAACTTGGATGATATGACCACACGGCCCCTAGCGCCGACATAAGCGGTATTAGATACAAATCTAGAGAGCTATGATGGAAATGCTCTGACAACTCGTATATTGGTAATTGATGAGCTGTTTCGCTGTGACAACTCGTACACTGGGGATTGGTGAGCTGTATCGTCGTCAGATGAAAATGATGGAATTTAACACAAAAGACTTGTCTGTAAGGCCCGATGTCGACCCAGCATCAACTTCCCACAAATGCCAACATGTATTAAAGACTAAAAGGTCTGTACAGGGGGCGGGCCTCGGGGACGAAACGTCCACCAGTAGAATCTCGCCATATACAGGTAAAAATTACATCTGGGGCGGGCCTCGGGGACGAAACGTCCACCAGCAAAATCTCGCCATATACAGGAAAAAATTACAACACATATTTATAGGGAAGTGGGAAGAGGTGCCGACATACTGACAGAGCCACATGACTTCACAGTATAGTCTTCCGTTTAACCTATTCTAAAGCACAATCCAAGAATCTAACGACTCGTGATATGTGTTATATCTCAGGTACGCCTTTATTGTACCTGTTCATGTTGCAACTTGGATGATATGACCACACGGCCCCTAGCGCTGGCATAAGCGGTATTAGATACAAATCTAGAGAGCTATGATGGAAATGCCCTGACAACTCGTATATTGGTAATTGATGAGCTGTTTCGCTGTGACAACTCGTACACTGGGGATTGGTGAGCTGTATCGTCGTCAGATGAAAATGATTCCATTTAACACAAAAGACTTGTCTGTAAGACCCGATGTCGACCCAGCATCAACTTCCCACAAATGCCAACATATATCAAAGACCAAAAGGTCTGTATAGGGGGCGGGCCTTGGGGACGAAACGTCCACCAGCAGAATCTCGCCATATACAGGTGAAAATTACAACTGGGGCGGGCCTCGGGGACGAAACGTCCACCAGCAGGATCTCGCCATATACAGGTAAAAATTACAACTGGGGCGGGCCTCGGGGACGAAACGTCCACCAGCAGAATCTCGCCATATACAGGAAAAAATTACAGCACATATTTATAGGGAAGTGGGAAGAGGTGCCAACATACTGACAGAGCCACATGACTTCACAGTATAGTCGTAACATGTGTCTAATTCCGCTTAACCCGGGGCTAGGGGCCGTATGAGCCCATGTACTTCAAGATCCTCATGGTACTCATATGAACAGTCACAATCAAAGCGTGACTGAGGTACATCATTTTTAGATGACGACTCTATAACGAATATTATGGATTACGAATACTGATCAGCGATACGGATTTGATATTTTGGAACATCATGATGTCTTGCCGGCATCATTGAAAATTGTTGACCGCTTCTCTCTTGCAGGAAACAAGCCTATGTTTATGTATACTTTTGTCTTTTTGAATTTGGTGCTAATACTGTTATATGGAAATGGAATAGGTCTTTGGATTATGGACGCGGATATTCTCTAATGGACGACGGCTGGATTATGAATGACGGACTAGACGCTTGTAATTCCAGTTAACCCATTCTAACGCACATACCGGTACCAAGAATCTAACGGCCCCTGGCACCGGCATAAACGGTATTAGATACAAATCTAGAGAGCTATGATGGAAATGCTCTGACAACTCGTATATTGGTAATTGGTGAGCTGTTTCGCTGTCACAACTCGTGCACTGGGGATTGGTGAGCTGTATCGTCGTCAGATGAAAATGACGGCATTTAACACAGAATACTAGTCTGTGAGGCTCGATGTCGACGCAGCATCAACTTCCCACAAATGCCAACATATATCAAAGACCAAAAGGTATGTACAGGGGGCGGGCCTCGGGGACGAAACGTCCACCATCAGAATCTCGCCATATATAGGTAAAAATTACAACACATATAAGGGAAGTGGGAAGAGGTGCCGACACTGCGACCCCACGCACAGGTCCATCATGAAAGCCGACCCCACGCACAGGTCCATCACGAAGACCAAGCGTCACTTGAAAGACGATATGGGGTTACCACCCACCGAGGTCCTGGAAAAAACCATCAGAATGCGCAAACAACTGTTTCATGACATGCTGCCTCAACAGTATCATGGACTGGCCGACGACGCTTAGGCCAAAAGCGACCCCGGACGAAGACTGAACTTTCTTAAAGGATGGCTTCGAATTGGACAAGAGCCTACTTGAATTGTAAACATACCCAATGCGGTTCCCCCAGCGTGGGTATGATGTACTGGAGGGGAGAATAAAATGATTCGCCTGTCATCCCTGTTGTTGCTGTTCTCTCATCAGTATCATGGTATTGAGACGCAAGGAGTGGACACAGACTGAGGCTAAGGGTGTACACACGACTTTATATGACCACTCACTCCCTTTCACTCACACTCACTCATTCACCCACACTCACTCACTTACCATCGTTAATGCGTCCATGCATTAAGATGGGCATTGGGCACACCTTTCGGGCATTGGGTACGCCTCACTCACTTACTCACTCTCTCTCACTCACTCACTCACTCACTCGCTCATGGACTGATGAGGGACACATGTTAAATTGGGGCGATATGCAAGAGGTGGGAAAAATTGGTGATGTCTGGCGACTAAAAAGCAACCATATGACTACAGGAAAGTATTCGTGGGACGTAGCCTTAGTATCCCAGCCGCGATTTTATCGATCGTACAGACACCATCACCACCACGGCGATCAACACCACCACCACCAACAACACCACCACCACCACATACCACTACCACCACCACCACCACAAACACACACAACACCACCACCACCACACACACCACCACAAGCAACACACCACCAACACCACACATACACAGGTAACTATACCAGGTAGCCAGTTCAAACAAGGCCCTGATCTCCTACAAACTCCATTGCACCTCCGAAACTCCCCTTTCCCTACCACTCCCGAGTGATCTGTCAATAGAACAGGGGGTTTCACAGAAAATTCCCTGAAAAAATTAACCTTGACAGTTTCTACATCCTGTACTACTAAACTGGATTACTTCCCTGACTTTGACTTCTCCGAAATTCAGAGACTACACTATCTCAACAACAACAACATTTTCATTTCTATGACTCCGTTTTTTTCAGTGAAAACATGCACCCACCCATAACTTGATCAGCTTGGAGAAGCGCTTCACTATCACATCTCACACAACTCAGTACGCCCATTACTGGCCCACCACGACCCAAAACGTTCATTTCAATGCCCCTTTCTCACAACTCTCGGTGTGCGCAAGCGCAGATAGACTATATTTCCACGACTCACCCATCCAGTGGGATGGTCCTTCATGAGAGCTTCACTTTGCTATCTCCCACAGCCCAATCGGACCATTATTGGTCCATCTTGACCTCAAAATGTCCCTTCCCATGCCCTTTTTCTACTGCGCATGCGCAGATAGACGCTATTTCCACTCCATACCCATCCAGTTGAACGCTCCCCCAACGAATACTTCACACTGATACCTCTCAGGACCCATTCGGACCACTATGGGTTCACCCATCCTCCCCACAGCGCATGCTCCATTTCACAGGCTCATTTATCATCCCTACTTTTCATAAGCTCTGTCCAGATAAACAGGGAAAATAATCTCCACTCTTTTTAACGCTAGGTCAACAGAGGTATTATGCAGACTTGAAAAGTAATCGAAAGTAATCTATTTTACTATATATGATGTCACACTCGGCGATGTGCGCGGTGCCCGGAATCCATTTGCGTACACTTCACCATCTATAAGATGGCTTGCGAATCGTGTGTCTCCATTATCTCGGAGCGATATCCGGCACTTTACCGGATTCTGTTCGGCCTTCCTCCGGCAGAAAACAGACTCGAGAAATCTGATAAATTACAGGTTTTCACACCAGTAGTATACAAAGACCTTTTCGACGATTTGGCTCGTCACTGCGCATGCGCGAGAAAAAAAAATGGGGCGGTCATGGGGCGTACGTGTGCGCAGGAGTGTTGTGCGCAGGTATGACGTCACTTCCGGTCTGGGTGAATGGGGCGTGACCTGGGGATGTATTCCTCCGCGCTGATGCGGTCTGGCGGTGAGGCGGTCTGCCCCGCGGACCGAAAGTAGTCCCAAATACGTGGGTTTTCGTGAGAACGTTCGGCAATCTGTAGGAACCGCTAGTCGACCGATTGGGTCGGTGGAGGTATCAATATGAAGCATACGTTAGGGAGTATCCAACGGGCTGGGTGTGACGTGGAACTGACGTCATTCTGCGCATGCGCAGTAGAAAAAGTGTATGGAAATAGACGTTTTGGGGTCGAAGTGGGCCACTAATGGTCCGATGGAGTCGAGTGAGGTATCAGTGTGAAGCATTCTGAAGGAGCATCCGCGTGGACTAGTGTGTCGTTCGTTTTCAGCATTCTGCACATGCGCAGACAGTGAATTGCGGGGAAAAGTTTTGGAAATAGACGTTTTGGGGTCTAGGTGGGCCACTGATGGTCCGATGGAGTCGAGTGAGGTATCAGTGTGAAGCATACGTGAGGGAGTATCCGCCTGGACTAGTGTGTCGTTAGTTTTCAACATTCTGCGCATGCGCAAAAAGGGTATGGAAATAGACGTTTTGGGGTCTAGGTGGGCCACTAATGGTCCGATGGAGTCGAGTGAGGTATCAGTGTGAAACATACGTGAAAGAGTATCCGCCTGGACTAGTGTGTCGTTCGTTTTCAACATTCTGCATGAGCAGACGGAATTGTGGAAAAAGGGTATGGAAATAGACGTTTTGGGGTCAAGGTGGGCCACTAATGGTCCGATGGAGTCGAGTGAGGTATCAATGTGAAGCATACGTGATGGAGCATCCGCCTGGACTAGTGTGTCGTTCGTTTTCAACATTCTGCTGCGCAGGTCACGTGGTTTGATGGGTCTGCGCAAGTGAGTGACGTTACTTCCGGTTTTCAGAATGACCTTCGAACACAGAAGAGTTCTAATTTTTCCTTAGACCTTAGACGCATGGAATGCATGTACTAGAACATCCGGGACCTCTTCAACATCCGGGTACTTTTCAACATCCGGGACCGCTTCAACATTCGGGTTTTCCCCAGCCCGGCCAAGGCCGCAGCGCGCGCGGGTTATCCGGCCGCACGCGCGCGCGGCATCAGCGGAAGTGCGCGGATGAATTTCGGGTCAAGAGGTCAAAGATCACATCCAGGTCAAAAGGTCCCCCTTCCGACAAGGTTCGGCCCTCTCCGGGCCAATAGATAGCCTTTATCCGCCCTCCCGAAGCACCCATGGAATGCACAGGGTCCCCCACAATATCGCCCGCACTATGCCCATGTTAAATGGCCACTGGGGAACCCTCAGTTTTTCCCAGAAACGCATTGGCACGAAAAAATACATGAAACCATGAAACTTATAGTAATAAACATAATCTATATGTGTTGGACGAGTCTCCACTCGCCATCTCCCTGGTCTTTACCCGCACCTCGAACCTCACTTCACTCCACCTGTTGCTCTTGTAACTTGTAATTCCTCGTCAAATAATTTGTGCTGGAATGCCCGCTTTCAACCTAGACCAAAACATGTACTTGGTCTGTGGGCTGATTTCATTGGCTCTCTATTTTACTGCAGTACTCTTGCATTGTTTTCTGGACATTGATTGATTACATTTGGCCCCATCCTAGGCCACTGATTGGCTACTTTCTCAACGGTGTTCAAAGCCAGTTTGACGGAATCCCCACATGTATGGTATAGCCTTCATGCATTTTGCTGATATAGAAAACACACAAGACAGGGGGGTGGGCAACCACCTCGCTGGGGGGTAATGGAGCCTGCGAAATGGAGCATGCGCTGTGGGGAGGTTGGGGGGTGGGGTTGTGAGATCTCATTTTGTTTTTTATTCAACAATGAATAACAACAACAACGTGAGAACAACCACGTGAAAGCTGAAGCCCAGAACAGGGGGCTTGTACATTGAAATCGATAGAACTTAAGCCCAGAACAGGGGGCTTTTCGTGAAAGAACTTAACTCCAGAACGGGGCTTGTACATTGAAATGATCGGCGGCCCAGTCATATACGAGTACATCTCGGTCCTCGGCCTTGGTGTACTCGTCAAACATCTGTACGATGGTAGATAAGGTTCTTCCCCGGCATCGATGGTACAGGTAAAACAAGCAATACTGTCCGCACACGCTACTGGTCAGGCTTTGCAACGTTTGGCTGTTCCAACACCACGTCTCTGTGCCTTGATCCATGAAATCTGTTAAATCGGGATGGAGGGGTGGCAGGCCGTACGGGTCAAAGTATTCGCCCTGCTGTTCTGTCAAGTACACGCCCACCCAATGTTCACCAGGCCGATCCATCGGGTCCGTGTTGAGAACGTAAGCAGCAGGATACATACGGTCTAATAGGAACACATCTCGGGCGAACACCCCTCGAAAGACCATACGTGTCCCTGGGTCATTCTCCAGCACGGTGGTTATCTGGTCTGTATCCATGTTAGATGGCAAAGTCACACAGGACGTTGCGCGCCTTGTCCACTTGAATGATGTTGTCAAACTCGGCGTAGCAGATCACATTGACGGTGCTCCGGAGGGCTCGTGCAAAATGGATTTCCAACCGTAAATTGCTTTGCTTGGCCAGGGCCAGCTGATGGTCGTTCTCTAAGGTAGGGGTCAGATCGAAACAGAACAACGTGTATCCGTTCGCGTAGTCCTCCCGACTGATCAAATTCCCTTCGTCCTGGTTGATTTGACCGGTGGCTGTAAACAGGCTCGAATGAAATTCCTGCGCCCAAAGTTCGGTGTTAAGGCCGTGGCTGGGACCTGTTGTCCATCCACATGCAGGGCCACAAAATTGATGCCGAAATGTTTAAAGTCAAACGGATTCTCTGGGTAGGCTCCGTTGAAACTGGTATTTTCCACACAGGCCAGGATCAGTCGCTTGGGTAGTTCCCCCAGGAACAGGTTTTCTTTGTTGGCGCTCATATTTCCAGCAGACACAGGGAACACTTTGGTTTGCACACGTCGGATAGGGTACTGGGCTGGTTTTGTTTCCAAGGCTTTGAGGTGTCCCAATTGAACGGCTGGATTCGGTTTCACTCTTCGGACATACAGGACTGCATCTTGGATGACAATCTTATAGTCAGCTGCATGCCCTTCTACGTTAGTGGCCATCAAGGCGAAGGTCGGAGGCGCCCGTATAAGTCGGATCTTGATGGGGATCTTGTTCAAGAGGTACCGGTCTTGCATGAAAATGTCTGCGTGCAGTCGACCCATGACATCCACCGAGACGCCGATCCCGATGAAAGCCTTCCGTTTGTTTTGGTTGCTTGGTCGACGATTCTGGAGCCATCCCCATTGACGATCTTGGCTTTCACATACAAGTATGTATGGGCTAAATCCACATAGGCCGTATCCGCATTACTGATGGTGAACTCGATGGGCCCTGTTTCGTTGATGCTGGAGAGCGGCAGATGTTCCACCCATAATCCTTGTTCGGCACTGGTCTGTGTGGGCGGGACGGTCCACAAATCAAATTCACTGTTGGTGGAGGGGCAGGACTCTGCGTGGATTAAGGATAGTTTTAAGAAAAGATATCCTGGGTCTTCGATGTGCGTCGTCGCTGGGTCGGTCGTCGACTGGTGCGTGGTCTCGGTGGTGCAGGTCTTTTATTCCCTACGGTGCGTTGTACTTTGGCGCCCAAGACGCCTCCTGCTTCTTTGGCCCGCCGTTTCAAGGCTTCTTTGGGTGCCGTACCACCCAAGACATCACCGTCCACTTGCAGTCCACTGCGTACCGCTTGTTTGCTGATTGCTTTCACCCCACGCGTCACCAAGGGCAGGAACGTTTTGACGATGCTCCCGAGAATGTTCCCCAGCCCATGTCCTCGTTGCATGCGTGCACCTGCAAATACCGGAAGGCCACCTCCGGCCTCTTGGGCATAATAGTCCATATAGCTCCGTGCATCGCACTCTTAAGACACCTTCATTATACAAAGTAGGGAGAACGTGCTTGTCGAAAATGAAGTGTCAGCACCACTTTCCCTCGTTCGAATGCCACCGGTCGTCCCGTATCATCTCTTATATCCACCGTGATAGTGTTGATGTCGGTTTGTCGTACGGGTAGGTAAAGCATGTGGGTGAAACTGTGGGTGACTTGATCTCCATACTTCTTTTTAATGGGGACCACCCGTAACAGAGGTGTGTTGACATCTCCGACAATGTGGTTGTCGACCACGTCCGAGTAGACGTAGAGTCCGTACATACAAGACTTCATATCCATCGGGATCTGGCCACGGACCTCGGATGGACCCGTGTAGGTCGGGTGAGCGAGACCCAGCATTTGCTGTAGGATAGGACTCTCACGTTGGCGGTGAGGATGATCTGTGCCTTGTCGTTGTGTGCGTTGTAGTCGAAGTCCACGTGATTCTTGAAGGGAAAGGTTTTGATGGGTTTTGAAGTATTCGTGACCTCCCGTAGAGCCTTATAATGCAACAATCTTGTCAACTCCTGTATGAACTCCTTGGGAGTATCGTACTGGCCTTCGGGGAGGGTGAGTCGGGTGTCATTCCTTCGTAGGTCACCTCGTACCACACTTCATTGGCTCGCACATTGTACCACGAGTGAGGGTATTGGATATCCACGAGACCACATTCCCATCGTCCAGGTAAATGCAACGGTTGCGGTAACTGGGTGACGTACTTGGCCAAGGTGTTGTCAGGAAACACATCCAGCGAACTGTTACTGGGTAGGGTGAGGTAAAATATGGCGACTGAGCTGTCCTGCTGCTGCTGTTGGTTTAAATAGGTGTTCCAGGCCTTGGGCGGTTGTGTCCGGCGTCGTGTTCGTCGCGGTGACTTGCTACGTGTCACGGCTCTGAAGATGTGGGGTGTCTTGATCAAGGGTGGTTTTTGAAAGGAGTGAAAAGAAGGTGCCCGTTGTTGTGGTGTTTTGGGGGGTGACTCCGGTTCCCATTCGGCTTCCCAAGAAGGTAGTGGGCCACTCGGCGATGGCTGGGTCCGCTGCATCCAGGCCCAGCGCTGGGGGTTCCCCACCAATTCCTGTGGTACATGCATGTCTTTCAAGGCTTGAGCAAATTACAAGCGTCTGGTCCGTCATTCATAATTCAGCCGTCGTCCATTAGAGAAGACCTCCCATCCTCGAGGATCCGTGTGCGACCTGCGTTGACGCATCAGGCCATTCACTAAATCCGTCATGTGGGTACCGGGGATCACCTGATTCTGTACAAGGAGTTCACCTTTATCATTCCAAGTCATGTTAGGATTCTGTTTCATCCGTTGTAATACCAGGCCAGCTTGTTTCTTGAACGATGCAGGTACACTCTTCAGCACTTCATCTTCGACCCACAGTGGGGCTGTGGGTGGTACCCCTGGTAATGGCGGCTGATGGAGCGGTGCTGAGGTCGGCGGGGTGTCGCGTGGTGGTGGTGGTGGTGATGCTGGGGTAGAGAGGGTTTTGTATTGGTCCATGAACGTCATGTACCGTTGAAGCGTCTGATTGTACCGTTGTACTTTCTCACTTAACCTCGGTCTTTGTAAGATCTGTTGCATCTCTTCATCGAGGGTGTTCATGGTCTTCACCGTAGGTGGAACAGGGTAGGGCGATTGGAGGTTTTGAAGGAACCGCGGTTCGACGAGGACTATTTTGTTCGTGTGGTTCATTGTCGGCCGAAAAGTCCACCCAGTACTGGACCCAACACGGAAGCGACCAACGGTGCTAAGATGGCCCCGAGAAAGCTGCCTTTCTGTAACACCTTTTTCTTTTGTGTTTGAGAGACTCGCTTCTGGACTAGGGTTCGGAGACCTGTCTTATGCTTGTCAACTTGGTCTTCTGTGCCGGAGTCAGTGGTACGTTGCCTTTTAACAGGTTGTACCCAATCTCGCACAGACAGCGTACATGGTCAGCGTCCGCACCACGTACAATGGTTCGGACCAACTCGGGTGAGGCCGTCTTCAATACACGGAGCTCCGGAGTGTGCTTCCGTACTCGCGCAGCCATCATGTACAACTAATGCTAGAACCCACAACTCTGCTCTTTTTATCTACCTACCTCCTGAATATTGAACAGAGACAAAGTCAACCATGATGTGGTATTAATTCTTTTTATTATCCCCATCATCAAACACACATACCCCAGCTGGGGGAGCCACTGTGGGTGCGTTTACATTATTTTTGCATGTACACGTGATGGGTCTCTCCGGGAAAGATTCCGGTCCGTAGTCGAAGGTGATCGGGGGTGGCTTGCTTGAGGTCGAAGAGAATATACCCGTGCCGAGAGGTTGTCGCATCTTTGAAGGCTTCCAACGCAAACGGTGTGCGGCCGGGATACATCTATCTCGCCAGGTGCAGCAGTTGAGTGGTATCTCTCGGGTTTTTGAAGACCACCAGGCAGTGGGCATTTAAGCTGATGTTCCGATGTTCTTTGTTTTTACTGAACAGATTCTGCACAATGTAGATGATGCTGAGCCGTCGATGATGGCTGGCTTTGGTAAAGAGTTGGGTGACCCGCGCATCCGTCTCCGCCATGAGATCATCCAGAACCAACAAGGTGTCCGGTTCCAAATCGACCAGGTTGGTTAGGCCTTCCACGAACGTGATGTGGGGCATTGCTGCATACGCTGCCTGCCATTCTCCGTAACACCACACGACTCGGGCAATGGGTGGGGTGATCATCCTGTCGGCGTTTTGCCGGAGCCCGTGGGTCCTGCGATGACGCAAGTGAAGGGATGCTGCCACCGAGTGTCCATGGTTGGAGGTTTATCCGCTGTCGTGGTAACCCCCTCTTGTAAATTTGGTACGAGTGAACGGAGGTGGCGGTGGGTACAGCAACAACGTCGGTCGTCGTTGTCGATGGGCGTTCACTGTGAGTGATGAAATCCGGTGGGTATTGAGACGTAGTGGGTGTACTTGGTGTAGAACTCCATGTGGACTGTATACTCGGTGTGGAGCTCGATGTGGCTTGTACACGTGGTGTGGTGGTGGTGATGACTGGGCTCGTTTCGATCACGGGGTTGACTGGTGTAGAGAAGGTCTGTAGACTGGTTTGACCTCCACTCACAGCTGGAGTTCTAAGTTGGTTAAGTAGAGTGCTGAGATAGGCTACATCGTAAAATACACGTCCGTACAACACACTCAGCAGGGTTAGCAATATCACCACAAAGCCCACTTGCGCTTTGCGCGTTTTGGGAGACGCTGTGTTCAGAGGCAGCTGCTGTTTGTCCATAGCACCGTGGTCGAACGTGGAATGAAGGATGACGACGGTGGTGTCTGGTTTTATAGTGGTTTCACCTGGTTGGCCGCGACCCAGGAATTGAAGGAACTGGGCCAGCCTTGCCATTTGACGAAATGAAACAGTTTGCCACGTCGACGTTCCGTTTTCAAAACCTGCTCCACCGTGTAGTAGTCTTGCTTTGTTTTTACGACAGGCTGTAATTCCATCTCGTAAAGCGTCCCTAGCAACGGTTCCCCTTGAAGATCTTCCAGTTCATAGACTCGCTGCTGTCGGGGTAGGCGCCGTTTGATCAGGAAGTGCTCATCGCTCCAGTTGGGCAAGTAACTTTTCTCAAATTGACCTTTGGCTTTACTGATCCGTTCAGGGTCCCCGACCTTGAACACCTCCTTCGGCGTTTGCTGCGATTGCCTGGGCTACAAGACACGCCGGACTTGGGCTTCATTGCGTTGGGTCACGGTAATGGGGGCTCTCTATACTCCGGTGATAGGCTCGATTGTAACCACTCACAAGTTTCTGGAGAACATCGATGTAGCGCCTTGTATTCTTATAGGTGAAATATTTATACATGCGACCTTTGAATGTCCTGTTGAACCTTTCCACCACGGATGCCTTGGTCTCGTTGTACGTATGGAAGAAAAACACCTTCTGGGCTTTCAAAAACTGTTCTGTTGAGGAATCCCGTGCCTTCGTCGGTTTGCAAATACAAGGCTTTGCGCCCGGTCTTGAAGATGTCCTTGAACGCCGCTATGAGATCCGCCCCCGTTTTCGTCCGGATGGATACCACCCACGCATACTTCGACAGGATATCCATGCACGTCAAGATATACCGATTTCCATCGTTGTGTTTGGCAAAGGCGCTCATATCGACCAAATCCGCTTGCCATTGGGCATCTAGTCCCCCCACGATGACCCGGTTCCGTAGAAAATGGTGACGGGCAGCTCGATGTAAGGTATAGGTGTCTTGTTTTCTTAACCAATCTCGGACTTGGGCACGTTGTATCCCCTGGGGTTTGGCCGCTCGATAGAGAGCCGTCAATGCACTATAGGCCGCCGAACTGTCGGGACTGTAGTATAAGTTATCCAGCACCTTCTCCCAGGTCTTCATGGTGACAAAAGATGATGGACCCTGGCTCTATCGTTTACTTATAACGGGTATATCTTGGGCCGGATGTTTCTTTCTGATTTTCTTCTTTGAGTTCTGCCAGCACATTGTCCTTGGTAAGTGACCAGTCCAACTCGTCTGATGACCGCTCTTCCTCCGTAAGCACTTGATCCACATCTGCCACGGCATCTTCCAATGCAGGCCATAGAACAGGGTGAAGGGTAAAATGCACTGTAACCCCATCTAGCCGAGCCAATTGAGCAAAGAAGTGGCCGCGTCGGATGTACACATCGTGACACAAGTGAATGAGGTCGCCGTCCAGTTCACCAGACAACACCTGTTTGAATTTGGCCCAGCCCTCCCGGGACAGACGAATGTTACCCGGGCACGGTTGTGTAGGGTCCGCATCACAGATGTCTCCCACCTCCTCCATGATATCGACCTTATCCGCATAAACGTGCAGGAAAACCTCGGGGGTCAAGCTGAGAAACGCCCGTATTATTTGCTCCGTCATGGTCAGTACGTGAATGGTACCAGATTTGACTGTCTCTCGTATTTATGGGGAGAAAAAGTCTATGACGTGAGATCAAAGGATCGGGTGGTCATGTCATTGGGCTGACAGTCTAGCCGGATAATCAATGGCATCGTCGTCTGCCTCCGCTTCATTGCTAGGTTTGGTAATTTGTTCATTGGGTTCTGCCGCCGCTTCTCTCAGGGCACGAGCCCACTCCAACTGAACAGCTGACCGCTCGTCCGGTGTAAACAGCTGGTCCACGATAGGCACCACTTTCTCGAAGGCTGTCCACAGATCGGGGTCTAGGGTGAAGCCTCGCGTAGGGTCTTGGTAACGGCCCAGGCGTGGGAAGAAGGGTCCACGGTGTACGTAGATGGCATTGTCTATGTAGATAAGGTTTCCGTCGAGCTCACCACTCAACACCCGTTTAAATTTGGTCCAGCCGTCACGGTGTAGCGTAACTGTATTCGATACGGTCTCAGCGCGCGACCAGCAAACATCACCACGGTCTTCTACGATGGTGACTTTATCTTCATAGACGTGTAACCCCACCCGGGATGTAAGGAGAAGGATGGCTCCCAGGACTGGTGATACTGGTGACCCATTGACGAACGGTGAATGATACACACTCTGACTGTCTTTCGTATTTATGGTCAGGTCCCTAAGTGACATGGTTGACCCAATGACGATCGTTGAATGACGCACACTGTAACTGTCCCTCGTATATATCGGTTGCACATACGCGCATCTGTGGAGGCTCTGAAGAACCGTTTTTATCTGTCGCTGTCATTGCCACAGCTTCAGGGTCAATAGGGCAAAGACCATTACTAGGCCAACGAGCCGTCGCTGGTTCCGGCGTGAGCGCTCGTGGTCCATAGACCGGGCATCAAGGATCGCTGTCATAGTCCAGTAGTGGTGAGTGATAGCACACCTCTCCATCGTGTGCACTCTGTCGAGGACCGCTTCTGTGAGCTCTTTCAGGATCTGGCGTCGCCCCTCTTTGTCGTCGCCATCTTCAAACATGGACCGAACCACTGCTCGGTAACCCGTGAGTGAATTAACCACGGTCGTATGCTGTAAAATGTGAGTCGCATAGGGATGGGTGTCCGTCATGGCTCTGCAACCGTAGGAATGGGGGTGTGGGATCCAGAGGGACGTGTTTTATAGACCATGTCACACATGCGCGCCTATACGTAACTCTACGGGTGTAGTCCGGGATACGTACTATTCTGATTGGTTAGTCCAAAAAGAGAGAAACAACAACAAAGATGACAGCTCAATCCTTTTACTAGTCCCTCCATCACAGCACATCCACGCTGGAGGTACCGCTATGGATGTGTTTACATGCGGATGTTAAAGGTTAAAAGTTAAAGGTCATGTTAGTGGTTAAAGGTCATTGCCGGTAACGTGACAGTCAACATGGAAAACCCCGGATGTAAGATGATGACCCGGATGTAAAACCACAGCACCCGGATGGAAGGCGGAGGAACGACGGAGAAAACCCACTAGGAAACCCGGATGTTGACAAGGTCCCGGATGTAAAATCCACTGCCCACACACACACACACGCGCGCGCAATGCGGTTCAGTCGTACACCAGTACATCTCGGTCCTCGAGTTGGAGGTAGATGAACTGAGTGTGCTAAAAATAGATCACCAGCAAGCGTGCTATAAAAGGGAAGCGGCCTGGCCGTTTCATCCGAACCACCGAGATGTTTACTTGCACAACTTGCCAGAAGCAGTTTACTCGCCTAGAAGATTTGCGACGGCACGAGGCCTCCATCCACAACGGCGCACGGTATACTTGTATAACCTGCACACGAGCATTTAATCGGGAGGATCATTTACTGCGCCACGACCGCTCATTCCACGAGGGGACGATGGAACACTGTAATGAATGTGGTCAACTCTTCAAACGCCCCAGTCAGTTAAGACGGCATCAGCGTTTGATTCATACCCCGTCTCTACGGTTTGGGCGAAAACCTCCCACTAAAGAGGCACTCAGGGGGGTCGAGACCCAGTGAAGATGAACCCGGGTAGACGAATGCCACTGGTGATGTGATCACAGAGAGCCCGCCTATACCCACAGTTCAGAAGAGCCTAGATATCCAGCCAGTCCGTAGAATTACTGTTGCCAGTCATACGCCTGACGACATCGAACATTTTCTGGAAGATGCAGTCCATGTTCCTAGCGATCTGTTACAGGACGCCCATCCACTGAGTGACATCTATCGGCGCCAATGGCCCATGATACGGCACTGTTTTCACCGTGATCGCTCTATTCCAGATATCTACAATTTCCCACTGACCGACCTCACCCGTCTACGAAGCTTCGTGGAAGCCATTTTCCATGACCAAGCTACGGTCTTCAGATTGAATTTCGCTTTTGGGTAATTCTTACGTCACAAAGAGACGAACCAGTTACGGTATTATTATGCCAGTAATAACAGCCATGTGTTTGACCAGCCGTTCACCATCATTAACCGGGCATCGCTAGAGACGATGCTGGAGAAACTGGACACCGTAGATCCCTTGAGATGGGAACATCGTCAACGCCCCAACACACAATGGACGTTACGTTCTTCGTTACCAAGCTGACCGACCACCCCCGTCGGCTCAATGCGTCACCCTTGCACTGATGCTGATCGTTGACTTGAGCTCAGTAAACACTTGTACCTAATGTGACGGTGCGTTAAATAATAAAACATGGAGTTTGATATTTTAATTTGTTTTGCTGTGAACATACTAAACATACCCAGGGCGGCTCCCCCAGCCTGGGTATGATGTAACATCGGGGATAATAAAATGTATAAACATTGCTGAACTTGTTGTTATTCACGACAACCGCTATCCGCTATCCTCTATACTTGGATGAAATATATACCCCGATGTGATATAGTGCCCTTGCACACTTCCGAAACTTCCCTTTAATCCGCGCGCGCTGCGGCCGGATAACCCGCGCAGACGTGCGGTTGGGCCGGGCCGGGCCGGGCCAGGCCGGAAAAACCCGGATGTTGAAGAGGTCCCGGATGTTGAAAAGTACCCGGATGTTGAAGAGGTCCCGGATGTTCTAGGAAGGAAGGTCTAAGGAAAAATTAGAACTCTTCTGTGTTCGGAGGCTATTCTGAAAACCGGAAGTGACGTCACACTCTTGCGCAGACCCACCAAACCACGTGACCTGCGCAGCAGAATGTTGAAAACGAACGACACACTAGTCCAGGCGGATGCTCCCTCACGTATGCTTCACATTGATACCTCAGTCGACTCCATCGGACCATTAGTGGCCCACCTAGACCCCAAAACGTCTATTTCCATACCCTTTCTCCACAATTCCCTGTCTGCGCATGCGCAGAATGTTGAAAACGAACGACACACTAGTCCAGGCGGATGCTCCCTCACGTATGTTTCACAATGATACCTCACTCGACTCCATCGGACCATTAGTGGCCCACCTAGACCCCAAAACGTCTATTAGTATAATAAATACTGGTCCTAGGGGGCCACACCTGCAATAACACTGGTGAAAGCCCAGACTCCTACTTGCCCGTTTTGTTTTTCTAGGTTAAACCTAGTATTCAGTGTTAAGTATCTGCAGGGGCGTCGTTAGGGGGGGGTCGTCAGGTGCGAACGACCCCCCCTTGGACGCGCCAAAAAAACAGAAGAAAAAGAGAAAAAAAGAGAAAACAAAAACAAAAACAAAACAAAAAAAGCAAAAGGGAAAAGAAAGGAATAAAACATGTCCGTCTCCAGGCTCGTAAGCATGCTCCGTTCCAGTAGTGACGCGTCAGTTCGCTCAACAATGAGTTTACCATCACGACTTTCCGTTTTATGGTCATAAAGTGGATTATGAAAGAGCTGTAGCTCTGTTCATGAGACTCCACCCCCGACAGATACAGCAGGGGAACCCTCGACGGATACAGCAGTCGAATTTACTATTCAATTAATCATTAACACTAACTCGTGTGTTTTTTTCCTTCTGCTCGATGCGTGTGGTATCGATGCGTGTGGTATTGATAATGAAGCATCGGCAGCCTCGGTCTACCGTTGGCGAAGTGCAAAACGGGCAATAAACTGAAAGCTGTATATGTATAAGCTTTGCTGAAGGCTATACTACATTCGTGATATTTCATTTCCGGAAAATATATCAGTTTAATTTTTTTCTAGTCAGTATTTTACCATGGCCACGTTTTAATGCGTGATATTAGTTTCATTTTTCTAGTCAGCATTTCACCATGGCCACGAGATATAGTCCATGATACACAGTTTGATATTCTACACAATATTATTGTGATATTTTCAGAAAAAGTTTAATGTTCACAGTCATGAAATGACATATGGATCGGAAAGTGATATGATGATGTTTAGTTTTAATCATTTTAACATGGTTACAGTGGCGTCGGAAGCGGAGAGAATATCTTTTGGCCACCTACTTTTCAGCATCTCAAACTGACCATGTCCCCACATAAAAATTACAGATAGAGTATACCAGGACGTGTAGTGGTGTGTTATAAGCCCGTTTTGTTTGTGTCAAACCAGGAAGTCAAATGGAGTCCGGCATATTCTTCAATAATATCGATGCGGGTTTATGCGAAACAAATGTGAAATTAGAACCATAAATCTATATACATTGTGTTCAGATTTGTTTCCGGGAAAACGGGTAAAACGCATCTCCGGCAACCGAAGACCCCGGAGCTTCCGAGGCCTAGGCGGCCCCTGGACCCTCGCCTGTCAAGCTGTGAGGATCGCTCATTTTAGCTTTGTGGAAATGAATCGCTATCATATTGATTCTAATGTTTCATTATGTAAAGGTCATCGTTTTTTTATGTGTTATTTTTTATGTGATAAATATAACTAAAAAGTCAAATGGATTCAGGCATGAAGTATGATTTTTTCAATTTCGACGAGTGCTTATAAATGCGAAACATACGTGAACATATAGAACCATAAATCTGCATACATTACGTTCGAATTTATTTCTGGGGAAACGCTTAGAACGCGTCTCTGGAGATCTGGAACTTCGGAGCTTCCGGGGCCTAAACGGCTCGTGGACCCTCGCCTGTTGGGCTGTGAGGATTTCCTTGTTTTATCTTTGTGTGAATGAATCGTATCTGTTGGCATATTGGTTTCCCTCCCAAGAACTAGAAGTCATCGTTTTGTATGTTTTAAATATAACTAGAACGTCAAATGGATGACGGCATGAGGTGCGATGTTTTCAATATCGATGCATGCTTATAATTGCGGAAAAAAAATCGTGAAAATAGAATCATAAATGTGCATGCAGTATGATCAGTTTTATTTCCGGAAAAACGTTCAGAACGCATCTCCGGCAATCCAGGACCCCAGAGCTTCCGGGGCCTAGGCGGCCCCTGGACCCCGTCTGTTGGGCTGTGATAGTGGTCCCCCACTTTCAATTACGTTCCGACGCCACTGGGTTAGCCTACGAGGTATATCGGCCCAAAGCATTATTATTGTGTTTTCAAGATGACAATAGAATAAAATATAATACTGATATTTGACAAATGACGTGTTAGTTTAATTGTTGGAAATCGCTCAGAATGCATCTCAGGCCATCTACGGTCCCAGAGCTGTATAATATAACCCTAAATCTGCATACATTATGTTCAGATTTAGTTCCGGGAAAACGCTTAGAACGCATCTCCGGCGATCTAGGACCCCGGGGCTTCAGGGGCCTAGGCGGCCCCTGGACCCTCGCCTAAAGTGCTATGATAATCGACCCCCCCCTTTGAAAAATCATAGCGACGCCCATGATCTGCGGGTGCAAGTTTCGGGTTATTTTAGGTCGAAAATTCTTATTTCTGACCAGCGAAACCCTCGTCAGGGAGCCTATACGCATTGACCGTTATGGTCAGATTTTTTTATTTTTTCAGTATTTCACTGATGCTTTTACCCCGCCTATATCATAATTGTGGCTGGCTGGTAAAGTTTACGGCATGTTTGTTTGTGATCCAGTATTTCTTCAAGATACCTTTCAGCCATTTCGTGTATGGATTGAAAGTCGTTATGTAACGCATACGTCGTTTCAGTACAAACTTATTCTGTATACCCTCTTTTCTCTTGAGGTATTTGTTTCTGTCAGTAATTTCCGAGGTAGAGTATCCTCTCTTTTTAAGCTTTTGCTTGAAGTATTCTGACTAGTCTATGTAGTCTGCAGTATTATTGCAGTTTCGTATATATATTTTCAATTCTCCCGTAATGTGCTGATTTGCTGTGTAGGTATTTGTAGGTTTCAGTTGGCTTTGTTTAGCATTTCACATCAAGTATTGAGTCAGTCGAATATCTTTTCCCCTTGAAAACGGCAACGTCTAGATAATTGACCTCGTTTTCAGATATTTCATACGTGAATTTCAATAGAGGATGTGCGTTATTAGCCATCTCAAAGAAACTCTCAGCTACGGCTTTATTTGCCTGTAGTAGTATGAAGCCATCATCCCGAAAAGTTTGTGTAATATAATCATTTTTTTCGTGTGGGAATGTGGCAATTAGCTGATTGATATGCTTGTATATCGCTATATCACACAGTTCCGGGAAAGGGACTGCTCCCCGTGGTGTTTATTCAGTTAGCTTTGTTTAGGATTTCACTTCAAGTATTGAGTCAGTCGAATATCTTTTCCCCTTGAAAACGGCAACGTCTAGATAATTCGCCTCGTTTTCAGATATTTCATACGTGAATTTCAATAGAGGATGTGCTTTATTAGCCATCTCAAAGAAACTCTCAGCTACGGCTTTATTTGCCTGTAGCAGTATTTCAGACGCTCAGAGTGAACGGACGTACTTTTGTGTTCTGCCAAACCTTTGTGTTCTGCCAAACCAGCCAAGCTTTCCCAGCCTTTGTATTCCTCTGCGGTCTTTGTTCCCCGGGCGTTACAGGATTACCTAAACTACAACAACAGTGGGAGAAACCAGCCAGCCAGAGCTAAGTTTTGAATTCAATTTTTGCACCTAGACTAATATTTTCTATCACTAAAAGTCACCCCTTACCAAATAGCAACTAGTCCTGATCTAAACAAAAACAAATCAAACAATGGAAGCCTCCTAATCCACCGTAAAAACGACTAAAAGGAAACTCTCAGAAATCAACACTGATCAAACCCCACCTCACAAAAAACACGCACCCTGTCCCAAATCTCCAAGTAGTCTAGCAAATTTCATCGCCATCATTCATAGTTTAACTCAACTGAGAGCATGTAAATTCCCAAAGGCCAAGGTAGCAAACGATCTAAAACGAGAGATCCTGAAGGATCTTGGCGCCCACCATTGTCCGATAATTGTAAGCTAATGACAAGAGGATCTTTTTGTCCATTGTTACTAAGAAAAAACGATTGATTTGTAATTTTGTTTACAAAATTTCGAATCTGATCGAAAAAGGGACACTGGAAAACAACACGATATCATCTTTCTATGTTTAAGGAGTTTCAAGATTTCTAGAAACTGTACTTATGTCGGTTGTTATAGTACAAGAGAAAAGTTAGTCTAAAAGTGAATGTCCGGAGGATCTTTCGTCTTCGTTTCGTAGTTTTTTTTTGCACGTGTCATCTTTGGGTACTGGAAGCGAAGACAAATCTCCTCGACCCTTTGGCATGAGCTATGAAACATACTTAAGATTTTATAATTAGGAACGAATTCTGTTCCGTTTACTGGGCTAGTTTGAGATATCTCTTTTAAGATACCATGCTCGAAAATAGTAAGATGGTACAATACTTAATACTGAAGGGATCGGCGCAGTAATGTTGAAACTTCGAAAGTGTCTGAATCCTGATGAAACACGCAGAAGTCTACTGTTGTCGAGTTGTAACGTTGTGTCACAAGAGTGACGTCCCTTCATGTAGCCGACCCGTCGGCAGACGAAACAGTGGGGCAGTTCACTGGACTAAAGAAAACTGATTTAAAATTTGAAGAAATACATTTTAATTCCGAATTATTGGAACCTCTTGATATGGAAGGTGAAGGTATGGATATTCTCTATAGTCACTTTTTAGAATATGTCCCAACGTTTGATCCGCCGACTCGTGTGATGCAACGTCACAACGCAGGAATGCCGTATTAATTTGGAGCGTAACTTGGATTTTCGAATCGGACCAAAAATGGTATTTTGCACAACTAGGCCCCATGTGGGACCTGTGTACAAAATTTCAGAAAGATCCATAAACCAGTTCCTGAGAATTCACGATAACTATGTTTCAAGGGGAAATCCAAGATGGGCACCTGGTGGCCAAATTAGATTTTCGAATCGGACGAGAAAAGGGTATTTTGCACAACTAGACCCCAACGGGAACCTATGTACCAAATTTGAGAAAGATCCATGCAGTAGTTCCTGAGAATTCACGATAACTATGTTTCAAGGGGAGATCCAAGATGGCCGCCTGGTGGCCATATTGGATTTTCGAATCAGAAAGAAAGAGGTATCTTGCACAACTAGATCACAAGGGGAACCTGTGTACCAAATTTGACAAAGATTCATGCAGTAGTTCCTGAGAAATCGCAATAACAAAGTTTCATGGGGAAATCCAACATGGCTGCTTTGTGGCCATATTGGATTTTCGAATCGGACCAAAAAAGGTATCTTGCACAACTAGACCCCAAAGGGAACCTGTGTACCAAATTTGAGAAAGATCCATGTAGTAGTTCCTGAGAAATAGCGATAAAAAGGTTTCACGGGGAAATCCAAGATGGCTGCCTGGTGGCCATATTGGATTTTCGAATCGGATCAGAAAAAGTATGTTGCACAACTAGAACCCAAGGGGAACCTGTGTACCGAATTTGAGGAAGATCCATGGAGTAGTTCCCAAGAAAAAGCAATAACAAGGTTTCATGGGAAAATCCAAAATGGCCGCCTTGTGGCCATATTGGATCTTCGAATCGGACCAGAAAAGGTATCTTGCACAACTAGACCCCAAGGGAAACCTGTGAACCAAATTTGAGAAAGATCCATGCAGTAGTTCCCGAGAAATCGCGATAACAAGGTTTCATGGGGAAATCCAAGATGGCCGCCTTGTGACCATATTGCATTTTCGAATCGGACCAGAAAAGGTATCTTGCACAACTAGACCCCAAGGGGAACCTGTGTACCTAATTTGAGAAAGGTTCATGCAATACTTTCTGAGAAATGACAATAAGGTTTCATGGGGAAATCCAAAATGGCCGCCTTGTGACTATATTGGATTTTCGAATCGAACCAGAAAAGGTATCATGCACAACTAGACCCTAAGGGGAACCTGTGTACCAAATTTGAGAAAGATCCATGCAATACTTCCTGAGAAATGACAATAACAAAGTTTCATGGGGGAAATCCAAGATGGCTGCCTGGTGGCCATATTGGATTTTCGAATCGGACCAGAAAAGGTATCTTGCACAACTAGACCCCAAGGGGAACATGTGTACCAAATTTGAGAAAGATCCATGCAGTAGTTCCTGAGAAATCGCGAAAACAAGGTTTCATTGGGAAATCCAAGATGGCCGCCTTGTGGCCATATTGGATTTTCGAATCGGACCAGAAAAGGTATCTTGCACAACTAGACCCCAAGGGGAACCTGTGTACCAAATTTGAGAAAGATCCATGCAGTAGTTCCTGAGAAATCGCGATAACAAGGTTTCATGTGGAAATCCAAGATGGCTGCCTGGTGGCCATATTGGATTTTCGAATCGGACCAAAAAAGGTATTTTGCACAACTAGACCCCAAGGGGAACCTGTGTACCAAATTTGAGAAAGATCCATGCTGTAGTTCCTGAGAAATCGCGATAACAAGGTTTCATGGGGAAATCCAAGATGGCCGCCTTGTGCCCATATTGGATTTCGAATCGGACCGAAAACGGTATCTTGCACAACTAGATCTAGTGGGGAACCTGTGTACCAAATTTGAGAAAGATCCATGCAGTACTTCCTGAGAAATCACAATAACAAAGGTTCATGGGGAAATCAAAGATGGCTGCCTGGTGGCCATATTGGATTTTCGAATCGGACCAGAAAAGGTATCTTGCACAACTAGACCCCAAGGGGAACCTGTGTACCAAATCTGAGAAAGATCCATGCAGTAGTTCCTGAGAAATCGCGATAACAAGGTTTCATGGGGAAATCCAAGATGGCCACCTTGTGGCCATATTGGATTTTCGAATCGGACCAGCAAAGGTATCTTGCACAACTAGACCCCAAGAGGAACCTGAGTACCAAATCTGAGAAAGATCCATGCAGCAGTTCCTGAGAAATCGCGATAACAAGGTTTCATGGGGAAATCCAAGATGGCTGCCTGGTGGCCATATTGGATTTTCGAATCGGACCAAAAAGGTATCTTGCACAACTAGACCCCAAGGGGAACCTGTGTACCAAATTTGAGAAAGATCCATGCAGTAGTTCCTGAGAAATCGCGATAAAGGTTTCATGGGGAAATCCAAGATGGCTGCCTGGTGGCCATATTGGATTTTCGAATCGGACCAGAAAAGGTATCTTGCACAACTAGACCCGAAAGGGAACCTGTGTAACAAATTTGAGAAAGATCCATGCAGTAGGTCCTGAGAAATCGCGATAACAAGGTTTCATGGGGAAATCCAAGATGGCTGCCTGGTGGCCATATTGGATTTTCGAATCGGACCAGAAAAGGTATCTTGCACAACTAGACCCCAAGGGGAACCTGTGCACCAAATTTGAGAAAGATCCATGCAATAGTTCCTGAGAAATCGCGATAACAAGAAATTGTTTACTGACGGATGACGGACGGACGACGGACGACGGACGGACGACGGACGGACGACGGACCACGGACAAAAAGCGATTTGAACAGCCCACCATCTGGTGATGGTGGGCTAAAAATGTGCTGGTGACGTACATCAAATCTTTGAACTTCCGGGTGGTGATCTGAAAGTCCACTGCAAATCACAAACTCAGTACGACAAATTACTACGTTTAGACCTGCTAGCAGATAAACCTGTCTCGGTAAAACCAGTATAGTTAATGAATAACCATTAATTAACATTATTTCACTTCGAGTCATAGAATTCCTGTTGCCTTTGAGCCTTTTAACATAAATTTGTTATGATAGTCAGATGTGTGGTCCAAGGGAGACAATCGTCCTGGGATTGCCACCTAATTTATAAATTGGAATGAACTGCATGGCTTTCTTGACTGGGGTGATTATGTCCTGTCACAATATAACCTTTATTATGTAAATGTAATATTTTATCTTAGCTTTAACATTTTCTGTATGTATTCATGTATAGAAATAAAGAATTGAATTGGGATAAGTGAATTGTCTCCCCTTTGACCATTATTTTTATTGTAGGGTTGTTCCATCCACTCGGAATGCGAGGTGCGGACACGTGACCTCAGCTACCACGAGGTTATGGTAAGTGCTTCAGGCGAAGCAAGTACGTAGTGAACGGCACTGTTCTGTCTCCGCTTTTAATCTGATTTAATCGACATGCCGCGGGCTAAGCCGCCTAGGAGAAAGAGACAGCAGCCGAGCCGTTATTCCGATTTTGTTACTGCCACGGCGGGTGAGGCAGGGAGAAGCAAGCCGAGTCCGAGGGTCAATCAGCCCAGTGCCAGCGCCAGACCGGTCTCCGTTCCAGCAGTCCATGCTCGACATGTTGCAGACCCGGGTCCCAACACTGAGAACCCCAGGCGAGGCCAGGAGGCGAGTTTTTCGACGTTGACAACAGGTGGTATTAATAATGATATTATTAGTGATAGTTTTCGGGAGGGAAATCTCATCTCAACAGGTTCTCAGCATGTCCCCGTACAAAGTACCTTAAACTTCGACGCACCTCCCTTGAGTACCGCGAATTCTTTCACGCAATTTGAAAATAAATGAAATTAACGTAATCACCGTTAATTTACATTATTAAACTTGAAGTACTGGCTTGTATCCTGCCAGTATTTTTGTGTAAATGAAATTGTATGTACAGCAAGTTATTTCATGGTGGAAGGGAGATAACTGGGGTTAAACATGTAAAATTATCTCCCCCCTTTTTCTGGCGTGTGCAACAAGTTTCTTCCCATTGGTCTAACTGAGGCGGTGTATTGACGTGGTGGTAAGTACGCTTGCGCGGGTAGACACGAGGTCTTTCGCTGGCGACACTGGACAGTGCTGTACGCACCCTGCTGCCAGAGATTGAGATTTTTCCTGTTCGCAAGTATTTTTAATTGAATTGAAAGTACTGTAAAGTACTGAAATATGCCCAGAGCTAAGCCTAGATTATCTAAGCGGACCCTGGCAGCTAGGAGGCGTGTAACGACGACCCCCGCTCGTCTCGATGACCATGTACTGGACCCCCCAGTCGCCAAGCGATCAAGGAGAACCGATAGGTTGCCATCTTCACACGAGTTGGGGGACGGTGGTGTTGGGGAAACCTCTAGCAACGTCAACAATCAACAGGAAACAAGTTTGCCAGTCCAGGGGAGCGTGCAGTCGCCTACTAGCACAGGTCTGGCGATGTCTGCACCAAGTAGGCCTGCAGGTAGTATGATAAATTTGTGTATGCCAAATGCAAGCAATGTCCCTATGGGACAGTCGGTTAGTTTTCAACCGCAACATGATACCATGTTTCTTCCGCGAAATATGATTTATTCACAATGTGGGAATGGAGACCAGTTTGGGCGCCATGCTGCCTTTAGTCCAACAGTCCCCAGCACAATCAGATTCAGATTCAGATTCGTTTATTGGCGCAAACACAAATCACATTGGTTAAGGCCAGTAACAGTATACATGAACAAGCATAAGTGGAGCACATGTGATGCACCAGGCCATGCCCCCAGTTTCGACCAATCAGAATGACCGTACTCAGTTTGACCCCTGTGGCCCGGGACCGAGCATTACACGTGTGCAAACTACAGAAATAGCCCCTAGTAGCGGTGCAGGAGATTTACAAAATCAACATAATTTCCCCCCTGCCTGTAGTTATACCAGTGGCCGATATGATGTCGCGCCAGTGGAAATGGGACCATGGGGATTAGCCCCAACCATAGCAACTCAACCCACCCCACTGATTAGTGTAGGTGATGACTTAGAGGCTCATGTCCCTTTACAAATTAAATACAAAATCTGGGCGGGGGATTATATTGAATTGCCACTACTTTTGAAAACAGCTGAGGAGTTGAGAGAGCAAATTTGTTCGCTTGCCCTGACAGGTAAGGAGGGTGAGCAAGTTTTACTTAAGCCAAAGACTCAAGTCAAGAAAATTGATAATATTGAAACTTGGACGTCAGCTTTCTTAATTTTCGCCAGTATATATCTGCAAAAACATCCCAGTAAAGCTAGACAGCTCCTCAAATATATGAGTGTTGTCCGGATGCTCGCTTCACGTGGGTCGGGGTGGATTGCGTATGATCAGCAGTTTCGGCTAAGACTGGCTAGAAACCCTAACATTTCTTGGGCGGCGATAGACGGAGAGTTATGGCTGACTAGTATGCTTCCCAAACCTAATTCTGGAGGGTCCCTGGCTTTCAAAAACCTCGACAAGAAATCTCAGGTCTGCTTTAAGTTTAATGGGGATGGTTGCTCCAGAAGACCATGTAAATTCAACCACAACTGCAGCCATTGTGGTGGCACACATTCAGTGAAGACCTGCTTCAAGAAGAAGAATTTTCGTTCCTCAAACACAGGAAAGCAACCCTCAAATGACAGGCAGTAAAACAGGTTTGCAGCTTCAGCGGCCATGCAACTTTTCCTATTGTGTATTTGACCCTTGTAAATTAGCTACTACTCCCATAAAGCTTGATCGTTTATGTTGTTGGTTAGAAGACTACCCCAAATTAGACGATAAGAGAATACTAGAATTGGGTTTTAAGGAAGGTTTCTCATTGCATTATACTGGTCCCCGCATTCCATCTGATGCTAATAACTTAAAGTCTGTCAATTCAGCAGAGGACATAGCAGCCGAAAAAATTAGAAAGGAAGTAAAAATGGGTAGGATAATTGGGCCATTTGCTCATAGGCCTATACCAACACTTAGAGTGTCCCCTATCGGGCTAGTTCCGAAAAAAGCACCTGGCGAGTATAGATTGATTCACCATCTGTCATACCCAAAGAATACTGGAACATCAGTTAATGATCACATCCCCTCTTCTCTGTGTTCTGTCTCTTACTCCAAGGTTGATGACGCCGTGGCAATTATACAGAGACTAGGAAAGGGGGCCCTAATGGCCAAAGCGGATATTAAGTCTGCCTTCCGCTTATTGCCCGTTCACCCTCGTGATTTTGACCTGTTGGGATTTAAATTCCAGAATTCTTTCTTCATCGACACCGTCCTTCCTATGGGATGTTCCATTTCCTGTGCTACTTTTGAGCGATTTAGCACATTTCTTGAATGGTGCGTAAGAAAAAAGACAGGCTGTGACACAATGAAGCATTATCTTGACGATTTCTTTTTCGCTAGTGCCGCAGGATCTCCCGTATGTAACTATCTAGTTCGTACATTTGGAGAAATTTGTGATGATATTGGGGTACCTTTAGCCGACGATAAGAACGTGGGTCCCTGTACTTGTTTGCCTTACTTGGGTTTAGAATTTGATTCGAGGGCAATGGTGGTTCGGATACCTATGGAGAAGATAACCGAGCTTAGAGATCGTCTCAAGGCAATTAGTAGTCGCCAAAAACTTACTCTGCATGACCTACAATCCCTCATTGGAATGCTGAATTTCGCCTGTAGAGCCATTATCCCGGGTAGAGCATTCTGTAGGCGTCTTATAGATGCTAGTATAGGGGTAGTAAAGCCACATCATCATATAAGGCTCAATTCCGGAATGAAAGAAGATTTATTGGTGTGGCAACAGTTTGTTGATCAGTGTAATGGGGTGAGTGTGTTTTTGGACCAATATTGGTCTTCCAATGATAATCTCCAATTATTTACCGATGCAGCAGGTAGCCATGGGATGGGGGCTTATTTTCAGGGTCATTGGGCATATGGCCGTTGGCCAACAAATTGGCATGATACAGGTATCACCAAAGATATCACATTTCTCGAGCTATTTCCCATTGTGGTTGCTATAGAAATCTGGGGGTATAGGTTGAGAAACAAGAAAATTCTCTTCCGCTGTGACAATAAGGCAGTGGTTGAAATTGTAAACAAACAGACAACCAAGTCTACAAGGGTCATGAAGCTGGTGCGTATTTTAGTGTTGTCCTGTTTAAGAAACAACATTCTCTTTCGGGCACGTCACATTGCTGGAATTAATAATGAAATATCTGATTCCATTTCGCGCTTGCAGTGGCATCGCTTCCATCAGCTGGTTCCTCAGGCAGACAAAGTTCCGACACCTGTACCTCAGTGGATGTGGAGCATTTAGAAGTAGAAGCGAGCCGTTTGTTACAGCATTCTATGTCACCCCGGACGTGGGCAGCTTATGACGTGGGAGTTACCTCCCTTCAGCGGTTTAGAGAGCAATATAATTTACCCATTATTTGGCCTGTCCCAGTTTCACAAATTATCCAGTACATTGCCGATCTTTCATATAAGGATTACAGCCCAGCTACTGTTCAAACGTATTTAGCTGGGATATCCCATAAGCATAAGTTAATGAATATCAGCGACCCAACACAAAATTTTATCATCAAAAAGATGTCCGAAGGCATGAAGCGCTCAAACCCAAAGGTGGATCGGCGACTTCCCATTACTGTGCCTTTACTCACTAAGATATCAGGAGTACTGGCATACGTTTGCAGTTCACAATATGAATGTGCACTTTTCAGAGCTGCTTACGTTTTAGCATTCTGTGGTTTTTTACGTGTGAGTGAAATAGTATCCGATTCAAAAGAAATCCACAATCTGAAAGCCATCGGAGTCTCTGATATTTTAATCGATAAACTTCAGGGCATGATCAAGCTTTTTATTCGCTTCTCAAAAACAGACCAGTTAGGAAAAGGGACAATGCTGTTGATATCTGACAGTAAAGACTTGCGTCTCATTGAGATAATGGAATCATTCATGCAAGCGCGATGTGGTGTGATGGGCCATCAGCTCTTTGCTCATTTTGATGGCTCACCTTTGAGTAGATACCAATTTGCCGCTGTGTTAAGGAAAGCCCTGGTATTTTTGAATATTCCAGTCAAGCAATATACAACTCACTGCTTCCGCATTGGACACGCAAGCATGTGTCATGCAATGGGTGTCCCAGCTGAAGATATCAAACTGCTCGGTAGATGGAAGTCTGAGGCATATAGGAGGTACATACGCATCCCATCGTATGATTAGCTTGCAGTTTTCATAAGCTTATAAATTTAACACTTTCTTTATGTGCACAATTTTCCTAACACATGTTCTTTTGAGTTATAGATTATAGAGGGAGTAGAAGCCAGCATACGTCGGTATGGATGGTCGGGTCCAGCATAATTTACTGGGCGCAACGCAGAGCGGGTGTTAAATCTAGTGGATTTAACCTTGGCCTTTTCCGACAGCATGGAATACAAATACACTGGATGGGAGTTCGCGTCATGCGGTGGTTTCCAGGCGTTCTGACGGCCATCAGTAGCCCAGATATAATAATAATTCACGCCGGGGCTAATGATCTCTCACTTGATAACTCTTGCTGTCTTCATCATAATATGAGCAAGGATTTGTCACATCTTATTGCATTATTTCCCAACGCTAAAGTAGGGTATTCGCATATGCTTTCAAGGCATGTATGGGCAAAGGCTCGCGACCCTAAGAAGATCGAGAAAGCCCGGAAACGTGTCAATCGCGCTGTTTCTAATAAGTTGTTGAGTGCTGGTGGCTTTGTTATTCGCCACCCTGATATTCTCTTGGAGTCGCGAACTCTGTTTCGACAAGATGGCGTCCATCTGTCGCCTATAGGGACTGACTTCTTCCTCAACGATCTCGAAGGTGCTCTAGAGGAGCTTTATTTGAGAGATGTGCGCGTGTTCCCTCCAGTGGACTATTAGTATTCCAACTAAAAACTTTAACGTTTAACCTTACAGAAATGTACTGATATGGCTCATGGTTTTCTTGTGGCGACAAGTTTGGGGCGAGCATGTATAGAGAGGCTCGTGTGGCATAAAGATTTCATGCGGCAAAATATGGCAATTTTAAGGCATGTACATGTAAGTCATGTGTGGGCTTGGTTTGTGACCAGTCAAAGTATTTTTGGGGTGGACACACTTCTACTGATAACTTATGTCACCATGAGGAATTGGTGGAGGTGTGGCCCATGTATACATATGCTTTGTGGCCTTGTGTTTACAGCCTCGCTTATGTTACCATGAGTGGGGGTGTGTGATTTTACAGCCTCAAGTTATGTTACCATAAAAGGGGGTGTGTTTACTTAGGCTAGTCATATATGCAATGTTGTGGTTGTATCGACAGTCTGAGTGTGGAATTGCCTTCATGATATCTTTGTCTTGTCGTTTAATAAAACCATGGCCATATTTTATTCCAGCACATTCATCGCCTTATTGTTGTTTATTGTATTCAGTACTGAAATAGGGTAATAAATGAAATTAACGTAATCACCGTTAATTTACATTATTAAACTTGAAGTACTGGCTTGTATCCTGCCAGTATTTTTGTGTAAATGAAATTGTATGTACAGCAAGTTATTTCATGGTGGAAGGGAGATAACTGGGGTTAAACATGTAAAATTATCTCCCCCCTTTTTCTGGCGTGTGCAACAAGTTTCTTCCCATTGGTCTAACTGAGGCGGTGTATTGACGTGGTGGTAAGTACGCTTGCGCGGGTAGACACGAGGTCTTTCGCTGGCGACACTGGACAGTGCTGTACGCACCCTGCTGCCAGAGATTGAGATTTTTCCTGTTCGCAAGTATTTTTAATCCCACCCATTTCCCACCCATCTAACACATTTGGTGTATTTCGCTAATAATCGTATTGATAATTATGGTTATTAACACAATGTTTTCTCTTTGCAAATTTAAAATCAAGTTCTGTCATGGTTTGATGAGACTAGATATTCTAAAGAAATTGGATTAAAAGCTTTGTGCATAAAGATTTCATGCGGCAAAATATGGCAATTTTAAGGCATGTACATGTAAGTCATGTGTGGGCTTGGTTTGTGACCAGTCAAAGTATTTTTGGGGTGGACACACTTCTACTGATAACTTATGTCACCATGAGGAATTGGTGGAGGTGTGGCCCATGTATACATATGCTTTGTGGCCTTGTGTTTACAGCCTCGCTTATATTACCATAAAAGGGGGTGTGTTTACTTAGGCTAGTCATATATGCAATGTTGTGGTTGTATCGACAGTCTGAGTGTGGAATTGCCTTCATGATATCTTTGTCTTGTCGTTTAATAAAACCATGGCCATATTTTATTCCAGCACATTCATCGCCTTATTGTTGTTTATTGTATTCAGTACTGAAATAGGGTAATGGGGAATTTATACGTGACAGGAATGTTTCAGATTTCATATCATATTCACGGTCTGGGCATGGTGGGGTAGAAAATCCACGGGCTTTTGGCGCCAATTCCCACACTGACCTGAATGTACTCACGGGTACGGGACATGACACCATGCCCTCCCTGTCCCAGTTCTCGTCCAATCAAATTGTTAGTTCGTGTCCGGCTCTTCCCTCGCTAGAGTCATTGAGTTCAACCCAGCCAGTTGTAAGTTCCATGCAAACAAATGTATTCCCAGCGCACAACAACAACATTGCACACATTCCCATGCCATCTCGCGCTTCCAATGTTGTTTCCGTTACCCCAGTAGAGATGGGGGCCTGGGGCTTAGCGCCTGCATTAGCGATGCAACCCAACCCCCTCATTAGTTCATGTGACGACTTGGAAGCACATGTACCCCAAGCAATAAAAGCAAAGATATGGGCAAGGGAGTATATTGAGCTCCCATTATTATTGAAAACTGCACATGAGTTGAGGGAGCAGGTCTGTTCACTAGCTCTCGCGGGGAAGGAAGGCGAACAAGTTCTCCTTCGCCCGAGTTAGGTGCAGGATTGGCTTTTTTTTAGATAGTTTTCAAATTTCCTATGCTTTAACATGGTGCTATATAGCATACTTGGCAATATTGTGCAGATATTTTTGCTAAACTCCGCAGTAGGCAGAAAAGTGGGTTACTTTAATATCATCTATATTTAATATTTAGCACTTTTATAATCTAGTCTAATTAGAATATATTCGCATTAAAATATCTGTAACACCGTGTCGGAGAAAGGACAATATATTCAATATGTAGCACCTTTATAATATTATCTAATTAGAATAGATTCGCACATAAATATGTAGCTGACGTCTGAGAACAGACAATATATTGAATATTTAGCACTTTGATAATATCATCTAATTAGAAGAGATTCGCAGTTAAGTATCTATCTGGCGTCTGAGAAAAGACAATATATTCAATATTTAGCACCTTTATAATATCATATAATTAGACAAGATTCGCACTTAAATATGTAGCTGGCGTCTGGGAAAGACAATATATTCAATATTTAGCACTTTTTATAATCTATACTAAATAGAAGAGATTCGCAGTTAAATATCCACATATATAATCTACTATAATTAGAAGAGATTCGCATTAAAATATCTGTAACACCGTATCGGAGAAAAGGAAATTAGGGTTACCATAATTAAGTTTATGTGAGGATCAACAAGGTCGCTTTCTTATGTTGACATGATTATAGTTTATTGTAACTGTTGATTGTGAGTTATCGCCCTTATATTAGACTCTCCAACTTTGTAACACGAGGTCGGTCCTCGGCTACCTGGAATTTGTTTCTGGAAAATGTCAGTGATGGATTTGGTTTCTCCAGTTTGCTACAGAAAAAGTTTGCTACAGAAATGTAGGGAACGTCACGTTTAAGTTTTTCCAGTCCCACAGATTCGGACAATCGGGGTCACGAGGTCGCGCCGAACGTGGGTGTCGTTGAACAGTCGAAATCTGGCCCCTGGATCATGACAATCACTGAGGATCACTGGCCTTTCGGATCCATACATCAAGGACCCGACTGGTGTTACGAATGTGTAATGACTACA
>JAVTVY010017159.1:0-65052 GCA_036873755.1 Hanleya hanleyi | reverse complement strand
CAAACTGTGAGAAACAAAACTGTATCAGATCTCCATGCATGGTGTTCAATTGAACAGCCACAAGTAAAGCGTGGCCGACATATATCATACTCTGGAGAACAACACGGAAAGTCCTTTGGACGAAAATATATAAAAGCACATTTATTTCACTGCAGTAGAAATTTTATAAAATGCTATTTATACTGTCCTCTCAAATTTCCTCAAAAGTACAAGCTTGGCATGTTTACAACCCTTACATGGAAACACACCAGGGGAATATGTGCGGATTGTGTGGAGTAAACTATCTGGTATCAAGGCGGAGAATGTATAAGATAGAGTATGTGGGCATTGAGTCGAGTTTTTGTCAATTTCCCACATTGCTTATACGAGGAATTAGTACACGATCCCCCTATTAGGTTCATGCCCAGCCCAATTCCCATGTCAACCCCACAAATTCCCCACAGGTATGGTTCTCGTAGGGCGCCCTGCTCGATACATTTACTATAAATGACTGCCACTACCCGCCTTACAAGTAGAGAAAGTGTCGGGCACTCCATAAGTATCACCATAATTACTGCTGAGAAAGTTTCTCACAGGAAGGGACGTTATGGGGCGGGAGCGAAGCGGGGGCGTTATGGGGCATTCCAGAGTATACCTATACGTGTGAGTAGTAGGGAGGATTGATTTGGAGGGAATAGCGCCTCACTGCGCATGCGCGGAGTGAATAATTGGGTTGGCATAGGGGGGGTTCGCATGTCGTGAGTCAATGTAAATGAGGAGTATTTATGGAAATGAGGGGTGATTGTATGTGTGCGCATGCGTGAGTGTATGCGCATGCGTGAGTGTATGCGCATGCGTGAGTGTATGTAAATGAGGAGTAGAATATGGAAATGAGGTGAGTGTATGCGCATGCGTGAGTGTATGCGCATGCGTGAGTGTATGCGCATGCGTGAGTGTATGTAAATGAGGAGTAGAATATGGAAATGAGGTGATTGATGCGTGAGTGTATGCGCATGCGTGAGTCTATGCAAATGAGGTTATTGGGTTCATTGGTGTTGATTATTCAAGATGGCGGCTAGTTTTTCTAGGTTAGGGGTGGTCGGTTTCAAGATGGCGGCTTGTTAGGGTTGATTGGTGTTGATTCAAGATGGCGGTTAGTTTTTCTAGGTTAGGGGTGGTCGGTTTCAAGATGGCGGCTAGTTTTTGTATGTTAGGGGTGGTCGTATTCAAGATGGCGGCTTGTTTGTGTGTGTGATGGGTTTTTCCCCCCTCTTCATTTGCATATGTTCAAGATGGCGGCTTGTTGGAGGGGTGGTCGGTTTCAAGATGGCGGCTAGTTTTTGTATGTTAGGGGTGGTCGTATTCAAGATAGCGGCTTGTTTTTGTATGGGTAGGGTGGTTGTGTTCAAGATGGCGGCCAATTGCACTGGTTTGACCTCCTCATTTGCATAGGGTCAAGGTCGTTTTCAAGATGGCGGCTTGTTTTTGTGTGTTAGGGGTGGTCGGATTCAAGATGGCGGCTTGTTTTAGTATGGTGTGATCATCACGGTTGTGCGCAGGTGTATGACGTCACTTCCGGTCTGCATGAATCGGGCGTGACCTGGGACTATGGGATGCATGTACTGACTTGGTTCTGGGTATTTGTCATCACGGTGAGGTCACGTGATCAGTTCAAGGTCATATCCATTTTTTTATCGATTGTGTGTTAGGGTGGTCGGATTCAAGATGGCGGCTTGTTGGTGTGTGTGTGTGTGTGATGGGTTTTTCCCCAGCCCTCATTTGCATATGTGTTTCAAGATGGCGGTTTGTTGGTGTGTGTTATGGGTTTTTCCCCAGCCTTCATTTGCAACTGTTCAAGATGGTGGCTTGTTTTTGTAGGGTGGGGGTGGTCGGTGTCCGTTTCCCGATCCCCGAGCTTTTCCCCTCTCTCTCTCATTTGCATATGTCGTTTTTCAAATGGCGGCTTGTTTTTCTAGGTTAGGGGTGGTCGTTTTCAAGATGGCGGCTTGTTTTTCTAGGGTCAGGGTGGTCGTGTTCAAGATGGTGGCCTGTTCTCGGTTGAAAATATGCAAATGAGATGAAAATTGGCTATAAAAGGAGTTCATTTTTAGGGTAAGGGTGTATTCAATCTGACTTACCTGACCTGCCTCCCTGCCTGCCTGCCTGCCTGCCTGCATTTCTGTCTGGCTTGCCTATCCGCTTGTATGAAAAGCATGAGACGTGGAGAAGATTTTCCCTTGGACCCAGCAGCACCTCCGGTTGAAGTCTTGCCTGAAGATGTGGGTGTAATTGGTTCGGCGATCCACAGAACGGTATGTTGCTACTCAGATGGCCTTTCATTTCACCTTCACATTGATACCTCACTCGGCTCCATCGGGCTACTAGGGGCTTCCCTAACTCCAAAAAAGACTATTTTGCAGATCGAAATCAATACCTGGTGTATGAAGATTTTTTTATTTTGAAGGTAGTGGGTCGGGTGCGGTATCAAATTGAAGCTGACGTGAAATGCTTCACAATAATACCTCACTCGTCTCCATTGGACCACTAGGGGCGCCTATAACTCAAAAAAGGATATTTTGAAGATGACGCATGCGCAGAATGCTGATAGTTCAACCCGCACCCAGTCTATCAGATGCTCCTTCACGTCACCTTCAATTTGACACCTCACTCGTCCCGATGGGTCCATTAGGTACGCCTCTAACTTCAAAAAGGCTATTTTTCAAGATTTGCTATTTTTTATATCATCTTCGCGCATGCGCATAATTACCCTAATTCAAGCCCACACCCAGTCTATCAGATGCTGCTTCACGTCACCTTCAATTTAATACCTCACTCGACCCGATTGCGCCATTAGGGACGCCTCTAATTCCAAAAAGGTTATTGGGGGGTAGGTAATGGGTAGTGGGTATGGGGTTTTCTTATTTTTGCCGCTAGGGGCGCCCTAGTGGTCCAATCGGATCGAGTGATATACCATTGTGAAGCATTTCACGTCAGCTTCACTATGATACCTCACTCGGCCCTCTACCTCAAAATAAAATTTAAAACAACTTTTCCATCCATCCAAAAGATGGGTTTTTTACCACTACTACTACATATTGTGTTTGTTTACGTTTTGAAAAAAAAATTTTTTTTTTTTTTTTTTTTGGGGGAAAAAGATGCTGGGAGCTTGTGTTAAGTTTGCAGTGCTTTATGAAAGAAGTTTCTCTTTCGGAAAGATGGGTTGGCCCTGAAAAAGGGCCTTTGGATAGTGTCACACGAGAGGTACGGTATATTTGCTTCACAGCACCTCTCCGGCGTCAATGCATCGGTAATTCACTATGTCGTAGTTTCTTTTGTCTGGCAATCTCTTCTTCCAGTACCGTCATTGTCGTCTCCATATACAACTTCGCTTCCATCATGTCGATAATTTGTTCGTTGAGGTATGATATCTCATCTTCCAGTACCGTGATTGTCGTCTCCATTTCCAACATCGCTCCCCTCATGTCGATAATTTGTTCGTTGAGGCGTGATATCTCAGCCGAAGTGATTATACTTTCAGTGTTTGCAGTGGAGGTGGTTATTGTTGCAGGTCTAGTAGTTAACCATCCGCTGTCTTGTTCTCCATCACGGGTGTCGGCCTCGTTATTTTCTTGTATGTCCTCCATTCTGTTGTTGTCTTGTTCTTTTCGGGTAATTATCTCGCTATGTTCTTCTGTACCCCTATTCCTTGCATCTCTAGGATGATGGGTGAGCAAGGCTCGTGGTAAACTCATGATGCGTAGAAAAAAACTCATGATGTGTAGTTGTCAATAAATCTGAACATACTACACGTTATTTTTATAGTCGGCTGTGTGTGTGTGTGGTCGTATTCAAGATGGCGTCTTGTTTTTGTATGGTAGAGGTGGTCGTGTTCAAGATGGTGACCAATGCCACTTTCGCGATCCCCCTAGCATGTCACTCTCCCGATCCCCTATCCCTCATTTGCATATGGCGGTTTCAAGATGTTGGCTTGTTTTTGTAGGATGGGGGTGGTCGGTTTCAAAATATGCAAATGAGGTCTTTGGGTTTTTTGCCAAAAATGTTGTCGGTTTCCCGATCCCCTAGCATGCCACTTTCGCGATCCCCTATCCCTCATTTGAACGGTGTCAGTCAAGTGTAAGATAGACTGGTCCACTGTGCTGTGTGACCATGGCCCAAGCATTAAAAATACCTATTATTTTTCGATAAAACCCTAATAATTTTTCAGGGAACTATGATAAGACTGTAACCCAGTCTACACGTAATTTTTTAGCCAGGAAAATCAATTATTTTCCCATCTACCTGGGTTTTTCTCACTTCCGTACACGAATTTTATGGGTTTAAATCCCCAAAAAATTAATAAATATCTGCCTAGTTCTAACGTTATATTGTTCAATCTTTTATACTATACACTCAATTGCCTCAGTTGAATTTGCCATAAAAATATATGGGACACATATGTTTGGACACTGACGACAACAAAATTGGGCTGTAATACAGAACGCCGAAGTGATTTGTATTCGCGATGAACAATAAACTGGATGAAATACTTAGCTGACATTCTGACGTTCCTGTTTATGTGGCATATAAAGCTTTGGATGATAATTTATTTCTTATCTTCATCCGCAAATACACAATTTGCCTCGCACAACTTGTTCCAGTAGCGGAACTCGCCCATACAAACTCGCGCAGACAAATTCGCCTGAAACAGGCTTTGCCTGCAGGTGTTGCACGCGAGTCCTTGACTGCGTTGGTATATGGGCACGCGCGTTCTTCACAGCATTGGTATACGAGAATTCTGAATTGGTATACCAACGGTGGATAACGAATACGGTCTAATGCACTATGGTAATTAACCAATCAAAACCCTACAATTTACTCTGAAATGTGATAAATAAAGATATTCGTTCTCACAAGAACGGTTGATAGTGGACAGGCATTGTTTTTTTTATGTAGTTTGCTAATAAAAATTAAAAGGAAATGTAGGCCATCTGTGCTTTCATGTGCTAAGTTAAAATGTATAGCATTGTAATGTAACTGAGTAAACCCATCAGATGTGTGTACTTTATATTCTGGCTTGACAAACGATGTTATGGTCAGCCCATTCTACTCTAGGACTCTAATTAATATGTAAATTTGTTAAATGCCGCTTGCCGGTGTTTGCTTCGCAGGCGTCATCAAAACCTTTTTTTTTTTTGTGATTTTTTCCTTTGTATATCAGATTTCCTGCAAATCATTTATTGTGTCAATTGCTAAGGTGTGTATTTAACACCACACCGCTCTGACTATTCACTTGCATACAACTACCTAAACAAAGTACAAACAATTAACCTATGTTTTTGTTTTCTAACCGGGAGCCCTCCGTTCAAATGCCACGGAGGTTTCGAGTTATTGTAATGTTCTTATTGTATCTGTATATAGGTGTTTTTTCTTCTGCGTCTTTGTTTTGTATATATGTCTATCTTTGAGAAATGGGTGTATTTTATTACCTTATCTTGCATTTTGAAACTGGATTTATTCATTAATTTAAACCTAAAAATCCCCAATGGATGACTGTGAATGTAATGAAGATTTTCCATTCCCTGGCCCAACATGGCTCCCACCGTTCTCCAATGAAAACATTCTCCCGGTAGAATTTGAATTAAACTCCGTCACTCATTCCGAAATAGACCTTTCATTTCTAAGCAACAAATGTTTCAATCCAATCGAATTAAATGATTTAGATCATTGTAAAACGCATACAGATGACAATGAATATGAAATTTCTCACTGGCAGAATATTAACTCCCATCAGTCCAACTATTTTACGGAAACATCTTTTGCAGAAGAGCCAGAAGTAAACAACGCAAATAACAGTGGGTCTTTATCGTGTTTACACCTAAATGCTAGGAGTCTAAGAAAACATTTTTCTGAAATTACTGGATTCATTCAGAATCTGAATCACCAATTTTCTATCCTGGGATTTTCTGAAAGCTGGCTGGATCCTGTGTTTGAACGTCTATTCGATATACCTGGATATAAACCTTTCCCTTCCTCACGAACTAAAAGAAAGGGTGGCGGTCTCATTCTATATGTTAAGGATACCATTCAATCTTGCAAAGTTCGCGACGACCTGTCATCCTGTGATGACAATGGCGAATTTGAATCACTGTTTCTCGAAATTGATTTTGATAATACCAAATACATTATTGGTATATTTTATCGACCGCCTGGCAAGAGCTTGAACATTTTCAACCACCATTTAGCTGACATCATGAAAACATCTGACATTGAAAAGCAGTATACACACGTACCTCAATGAAATGCCCGCTCCAAACCTAGACCAAAGACACGTACTTGGTCTGTAGGCTGATTTCATTGGCTCTCTATTTTTTACTATAGTGCTCTTGCATTCTAAACTTGATGGGTTACATTTTGACCCCATCCTACACCACTGATTTCAGTTTGACTGAATCTCCACATTGGGCATTGATGCATTAGGAATAAAACACACAAGACAGGGTTTTTTGGTGAGATCTCATTTTTTTTTTTTTATTCAGTGAACAACAACAACGTGAGAACAACCACGTGAAAACTCAAGCCCAGAACAAGGGGCTTGTCATTAACTGAAGCCCAGAACAAGGGGCTTGTCATTAACTGAAGCCCAGAACAAGGGGCTTGTCATTAACTGTATGTACATTGAAATAATTCAAGCCCAGAACGGGGCTTGTACATTGAAATGATGGGCGGCCCAGTCATAGACGAGTACATCGCGGTCCTCGGCCTGGGAGTACTCGTCAAACATCTGTACGATAGTAGATAAGGGTCTTCCCCGGCATCGATGGTACAGGTAAAACAAGCAATATTGTCCGCACACGCCACTGGTCAGGCTTTGCAACGTTTGACTGTTCCAACACCACGTCTCTGTGCCTTGATCCATGAAGTCTGTTAAATCGGGATGGAGGGGTGGCAGACCGTACGGGTCAAAGTATTCCCCCTGCTCTTCTGTCAAGTACACGGCCACCCAGTGTTCACCGGGTCGATCCATCGGGTCCGTGTTGAGAACGTAAGCAGCCGGATACATACGGTCTAATGGAAACACATCTCGGGCGAACACCCCTTGAAAGACCCTACGTGTCTCTGGGTCATTCTCCAGCACGGTGGTTATCTGGTCTGTATCCATGTTAGGTGGAGAAGTCACACAGGACGTTGCGCGCCTTGTCCACTTGAATGATGTTGTCAAACTCGGCGTAGCAGATCACATTGACGGTGGTCGGCAGGGCTCGTGCAAAGTGGATTTCCAACCGTAAATTACCTTGCTTGGTCAGGGCCAGCTGATGGTCGTTCTCTAAGGTGGGGGTCAGATCGAAACAGAACAACGTGTATCCGTTCGCGTAGTCCTCCCGACTGATCATATTCCCTTCGTCCTGGTTGATTTGACCGGTGGCTGTAAACAGGCTCTGATAGGCTCGAATGAAATTCCTCCGCCCAAAGTTCGGGGTTAAGGCCGTGGCTGGCACCTGTTGTCCATCCACATGCAGGGCCACAAAATTGATGCCGAAATGTTTAAAGTCAAACGGATTCTCTGGGTAGGCTCCGCTGAAACTGGTATTTTCCACACAGGCCAGGATCAATCGCTTGGGTAGTTCCCCCAGGAACAGGTTTTCTTTGTTGGCGCCCATATTTCCAGCAGGCACAGAGAACACTTTGGTTTGCACACGTCGGATAGGGTACTGGGCTGGTTTTGTTTCCAAGGCTTTCATGTGTCCCAATTGAACGGCTGGATTCGGTTTCACTTTTCGGACATACAGGACTGCGTCTTGGATGACAATCTTATAGTCCGCTACATGCCCCTCTACGTTAGTGGCCATCAAGGCGAAGGTGGGAGGCGCCCGTATCAGTCGGATTTTGATGGGGGTCTTGTTCAAGAGGTACCGGTCTTGCATGAACATGTCTGCATGCAGTCGACCCATCATATCCACCGAGGCACTGTTCGCAGTGAAAGCCTTCCGTTTGTTATATCCCCCATTGTCCGCCGTGTCCATGTGCTCGGCCGTGTCCTTGTAGAATAAAGCGGTTGTCAGCTGAGATTTTTAGCCTCTCGGCCATACGACAACAGTGTCTCGATGTAGGCTCGATAGGGGTACGTGTTGGTGGAGTCACTGATGAGTTTGTCGCTGAGAAAAATATCCACCTGCTGAAACATCGAGTGCAGCCAGAGATTCGTCGGACCCACCGTTGCTTGGTCAACGATTCTGGTGCCAGCTCCATTGACCACCTTGGCTTTCACATACAAGTAGGTATGGGCTAAATCCACATAGGCCGTATCCGCATTACTGATGGTGAACTCGATGGGCCCGGTTTCGTTGATGCTGGAGAGCGGGAGATGCTCCACCCATAATCCTTGTTCGACACTGGTTTGTGTGGGCGGCACGGTCCACAAATCAAATTCACTGTTGGTGGAGGGGCAGGACTCGGCGTGGATTAAGGCCATGTTTTAAGAAAAGATATCCCGGGTCTTCTTGGATGTGCGTCGTCGCTGGGTCGGTCGTCGACTGGTGCGTGATCTCGGTGGGGCAGCTCTTTTATTCCCTACGGTGCGTTGTGCTTTGGCCACCAAGACGCCTCCCGCTTCTTTTGCCCGTCGTTTCAAGGCTTGTCGGGGTGCCGTACCCCCCAAGACATCACCGGCCACTTGCAGTCCACTGCGTACCGCTTGTTTGCCGATTGCTTTCACCCCACGCGTCACCAAGGGCAGGAACGTTTTCACAATGCTGCCGAGTATGTTCCCCAGTCCATGTCCTCGTTGCATGCGTGCACCGCTAAAGACCGGAAAGCCACCCCCGGCCTGTTGGGTATAATAGTCGGCATAGCTGCGTGCATCGCACTCGTAAGGTACTTTCATTATGCAAAGTGGGGAGCACGTGCTTGTCGAAAATGAAGTGTCAGCACCACTTTTCCTCGTTCGAATGCCACCGCTCGTCCCGTGTCATCTCTTATATCCACCGTGATCGTGTTGATATCGGTATGTCGTACGGGCAGGTACATGATATGGTTGAAACTGTGGGTGACTTGATCGCCATACGTCTTTTTAATGGGGACCACCCGTAACAGAGGTGTGTTGATATCGCCCACGATGTGGTTGTCCACCACGTCCGAGTAGACGTAGAGTCCGTACATACCCGACTTCATATCCATCGGCATCTCGCCATGGTGTTGGGTGGGACCAGCGAACGTCTGTAGATCGAAACCCAGCATTTGCTGTAGTGTAGGACTGAGTTTCACATTCACGGTATCGGTGAGGGTAAGCTGTGCCTTGTCGTTGTGTACGTTGACATCGAAGAACACGTTTCTCTTGAAGCGCAAGGCTATCAGGCGTGCTGCACTATCCGTCACCCCCGTAGCGCCTTATCATGCATCAGTCTTGACAGCCCACCCATGAACTCTTTGGGGGTATCGTATTGGCCTTCGGACAGGGTGAGTCGGGTGTTTTTGCCTTCGTAGGTCACCTCGTACCACACTTCATTGGCTCGCACGTTGTACCACGAGTAAGGGTATTGGACATCCACGAGGGCACATTCCCAGCGTCCAGGTAAATGTAACGGTTGCGGTAACTGGGTGACGTACTTGGCCACGGTGTTGTCAGGAAACACATCCAGCGAACTGTTACTGGGTAGGGTCAGGTAAAACATGGCGACTGAGCTGTCCTGCTGCTGCTGTTGGTTTTAATAGGTCTTCCACGCCTTGGGCGGTTGTGTGCGGCGTCGTGTTCGTCGCGGTGACTTGCTACGTGTCACGGCTCTGGAGATGTGGGGTGTCTTGATCAAGGGTGTTTTTTTATAGGCGCGAAAAGAAAGTGCCCGTTGTGGTGGTGTTTTGGGGGTGACTCCGGTTCCCATTCGACTTCCCAAGAAGGTAGTGGGCCACTCGGTGATTGCTGGGTTTGCTGCATAAAGGCCCAGCGGTGGGGGTTCCCCACCAATTCCTGTGGTACATGCATGTCTTTCAAGCCTTGAGCGAAGACCTCCCATCCTCGAGGATCGGTGTGCGATCTGCGTTGACGCATCAGATCATTCACTAAATCCGTCATGTGGGTGCCGGGGACCACCTGATTCTGTACCAGGAGTTCGCCTTTATCATTCCAAGTCATGTTAGGATTCTGTTTCATCCGTTGTAATACCAGGCCAGCTTGTTTCTTGAACGAGGCAGGTACACTCTTCAGCACTTCGTCTTCCACCCACTGTGGGGCTGTGGGGGCTACCTCACCCGGCTGTTGGAGCGGTGCTGAGGTCAGCGGTCTGTCACGTGATGGTGGTGGTGGTGGTGGTGGTGGTGCTGTTGCTGGGGTAGACAGGGTTTTGTATTGGTCCATGAACGTCATGTACCGTTGAAGCGTCTCATTGTACCGTTGTACTTTCTCACTGTCGCTTAACCCCGGTCTCTGTAAGATCTGTTGCATCTCTCCATCGAGGCTGTTTATGGTCTTCACCGTAGGTGGGACAGGGTAGGGTGATTGGAGGTTTTGCAGGAACCGTGGTTCGACGAGGACCATTTTTTTCGTGTGGTTCATTGTCGGCCGAAGAGTCCACCCAATACTGGACCCAACACGGAAGCGGCCAACGGTGCTAAGATGGCCCCGAGAAAGCCGCCTTTCTGTAACACCTTTTTCTTTTGTGTTTGAGGGACCCGCTTGTGGACTAGGGTTCGGAGACCTGTCTTATGCTTGGCCAACTTGGTCTTCTGAGCCGGAGTCAGTGGTACGTTGCCTTTTAACAGGTTGTACCCGATCTCGCACAGACAGCGTACAAGGTCAGGGTCCGCACCGCGTACAATGGTTCGGACTAACTCGGGTGGGGCCGTCTTCAATACACGGAGCGTGGGAGCGTGCTTCCGTACTCGCGCAGACATCCTGTACAACTAATGCTAGAACCCACAACTCTGCCCTTTTTATCCACCTCACAGACAAAGTCAACCCTGCTGTGGTATTCATTCTTTTTATTATTCCCCATCATCAAACACACAGACCCCAGCTGGGGGCGCCACTGTGGGTGTGTTTACATTATTTTTGCATGTACACGTGGTGGGTCTCTCCGGGAAAGATGCCGGTCCGTAGTCGAAGGTGGTCGGGGGTGGCTTGCTTGAGATCGAAGAGCATATACCCGTGCTGAGGGGTTGTGGCATCTTTGAAGGCTTCCAACGCAAACGGTGTGCGGCCGGGATACATCTGTCTCGCCAGGTGCAGCAGTTGAGTGGTATCTCTCGGGTTTTTGAAGACCACCAGGTAGTGGGCATTTAAGCTGATATTCCGATGTTCTTTGTTTTTACTGAACAGATTCTGCACAATGTAGATGATGCTGAGCCGTCGATGATGGCTGCCTTTGGTAAAGAGTTGGGTGACCCGTGCATCCGTCTCCGCCATGAGATCATCCACAACCACCAATGTGTCGGGTTCCAAATCGGCCAGGTTGGGTAGGCCTTCCACGAACGTGATGTGGGGCATTGCTGCATACGCTTCCTGCCATTCTCCGTAACACCACACGACTCGGGCAATGGGTGGAGTGATCATGCTGTCGGCGTGTTGAAGGAGCTTCCTGACGAAGTGCGTTTTGCCGGAGCCCGTCGGTCCTGCGATGACGCAGGTGAAGGGATGCTGCCACCGAGGGTCCATGGTTTGAGGTGTATCCGTTGTCGTGGTAACACGCTCTTGTAAATTTCGTACGAGTGAACTGGAGTGGTGGTGGGTACAACGTCGGTCGTCGTTGTCTGTTCACGTTCAGAGATGGTGCTGGGGGTGGGTACAACGTGGGTGGTCGTCGTCGTTGTCGGTTCACTGTGAGGGATGAAATCCGGTGGGTCTTGAGACGTAGTAGGTGTACTTGGTGTAGGTGTAGAGCTCGACGTGGCTTGTACGCGGGGTGTGGTGGTGGTGGTGGTGACTGGGCTCGATACGACTGGTGCTCTCTGTAGACCCGTTTCGCTGGTGCCTGGTGTTCTCAGTTGGTTAAGTAACGTGCTGACATAGGCTACGTCGTAAAACACACCTCCGTACAACACACTCAGCAGGGTTAGCAATAGCACCCCAAAGACCACTTGCGCTTTGCGCGTTTTGCGAGACGCTGTCTTCAGAGGCAGCTGCTGTTGGTCCATAGCACTGTGGTCGGATGTGGAATGAAGGAGGACGGCAGTGGTGTCTGGTTTTATAGTCGTTTCACCTGGTTGGCCGCGACCCAGGAATTGAAGGAACTGGGCCAGCCTTGCCATTTCACGAAATGAAACAGTTTGCCACGTCGACGTTCCGTTTTCAAAATCTGCTCCACCGTGTAGTAGTCTTGCTGTGTTTTTACAACAGGCTGTAATTCCGTGTCGTAAAACGTCCCCAGCAACGTTTCCCCTTGGAGATCTTCCAGTTCATAGACTCGCCGCTGTCGGGGTAGGCGCCGTTTAATCAGGAAGTGCTCATCGCTCCAGTTGGGCAAGTAACTTTTCTCGAACTTGCCCTTGACTTTACTGATCCGTACAGGGTCCCCGACCTTGTACACCGCCTTCGTCGTTCGCTGCGATGGCCTGGGGTACAAGACACGCCGGACTTGGGCTTCATTGCGTTGGGTCACGGTAATGGGGGCTCTCTCTATACTTCGATGATAGGCTCGATTGTAACCCTTCACCAGTTTCGGGAGAACATCGATGTACCGCCTTGTATTCTTATAGGTGAAATATTTATACATGCGGCCTTTGAATGTCCTGTTGAACCTCTCCACCACGGAAGCCTTGGTCTCGTTGTACGTATGGAAGAAAAACACCTTCTGTTTCTTGAGAAAGGCTTGGAACGGTCTGTTGAGGAATTCCGTGCCTTCGTCGGTTTGCAAATACAAAGGTTTGCGCCCGGTCTTGAAGATGTCTTTGAACGCCGCTATGAGATTTGCCCCCGTTTTCGTCCGGATGGGTACCACCCACGCATACTTGGATAGGATATCGATGCACGTCAAGATATACCGATTCTCATCGTTGTGTTTGGCAAAGGCGCTCATATCCACCAAATCCGCTTGCCACTGGGCATCTATTCCTCCCACGATGACCCGGTTCCGTAGAAAATGGCGACGGACAGATCGATGTAAGGTATAGGTGTCTTGTCTTCTTAACCAATCTCGGACTTGGGCGCGTTGTATCCCCTGGGGTTTGGCCGCTCGATAGAGAGCCGACAATGCACTATAGGCTGCCGGACTGTCGGGACTGTAGTATAAGTTATCCAACACCTTCTCCCAGCGCTTCATGGTGACAAAATGATGATGGACCCTGGCTCTATCGTTTATTTATAACGGGTATATCTTGGGCCTGAGTTTCTTTCTGATTTTCTTCGTGGACTTCCACAGTGGCCATGGTCAATGACCAGTCCAACTCGTCTGATGACCGCTTGATAAGCACTTCATCCACATCCACCACGGCATCTTCCAATGCAGACCATAGATCAGGGTGAAGGGTAAAATGCACTGTACCTCCATCTAGCCGAGCCAATTGAGCAAAGAAAGGGCCGCGTCGGATGTACACATCGTGACACAAGTGGATGAGGTCGCCGTCCAGTTCACCAGACAACACCCGTTTGAATTTGGTCCAGCCCTCCCGGGACAGACGAATGTGAGCCGGGCACGGTTGTGTAGGGTCCGTGTCTCCCACCACCTCCTCCATGATATCGACCTTATCCGCATACACGTGCAGGAAAACCTCGGGGGTCAAGCTGAAATACGCCAGTACTATATGCTCCGTCATGGTCAGTACGTGAATGGTACCAGATTTCACTGTCTCTCGTATTTATAGGGAGAACCCCGTGAGATCAAAGGATCAGGTGGTCATGTCATTGGGCTGACTGAGTCTAGCGGGGTAATCAATGGCATCGTCGTCGGGTTCATGTAGTTGTTCATGGGGTTCAGCCATTGGCCCCGCGGCTTCATCACGGATTTTTTCTTCTTCTTCATCGTTCTGGCCCGTCATGTGTGTGTGGGTGGCTTCATCAGGTGACACTGTCATTCCAGCCTCTGCGCATTCTATACATATAGTATTTTCTCCATCCGCTTTTTTTTCATTAGGTTCATCTAGTGCGTGTTCGATAGCATGAGCCCATGCCAATTGGTGGGGTGGTCGATCGTCGGGTATAAATAACCGGTCCACCAGAGGGCCTATTTTCTCCAAGGCTGACCACAGAGAGGGAGTTAGGAGGAAACTTCGAGCCGGCTCTTGGTAGCGTCCCACCCGTGGGTAGAGCGCAGTATGGTATACGTAGTTGGCCTTGTCCAGGTGAATCAGGTGTCCGTCTAACTCTCCGCTCAACACCCGTTTAAACTTAGTCCAGCCATCACGCTGTAGTGTCACCGTATTCGATAAAGTCTCAGGGGACGCCCTCCAATCCCCGCCACTATCTTCCACCAGAGTCACATAATCTTCATAAACGTATAATCCCACCTGGTAAGGTGTAAGGGGGAGGATGGCTCGTAGGACGGATGACATGCTTGGTCCAAATGTCGAACGGTGAATGACACACACTCTGTCTGACCCTGGTATTTATAGTGTCAATACCACAGCGCCAGGGTGAATAGGGCACAGACTAGTATGAGGCCAACCAGCCGGTGCTGGTTGCGGCGTGAGCGCTCGTGGTCCATAGCCCGAGCATCAAGGATGGCTGTCATAGTCCAGTAGTGGTGAGTGATGGCACGCCTCTCCATCGAGTGCACTCTGTGGAGGACCGCTTCTGTGAACTCGTTCAGGATCTGGCGTCGTCCCTCGTTGTCGTCGCCATCTGCAAACATGGACCGGACCACTGCTCGGTAACCCGTGAATGAATTCACCACGGTGGCATACTGTAAAATGCGAGTCGCATGGGGCTGGGTCTCCGCCATGGCTCTGTAGAAATGAAGGTGTGGGATCCAGAGGGACGTGTTTTATAGACCAGATGTAGCTCTACGGGTATAGTCCGTGATACGTACTATTCTGATGGGTTAGTCCAAAAAAAGGGAGCAACAACAACAACACAGATTACAGATCAATCCTTTTATTATGCGTGAACAACATAGAAATGCATGTACTGACCTGTCTGTGGGAGGTTTCCCACAATGGCGTTCACCTTCGCGTCTTTTCGTGTACGTCCGTGTCTTTTCGTTAAAGTCCGTGTATCTTCGGTAAAGTCCGTAGGCATTGGGCAAGGAAGCTTTTTCCCGAGACCGAATCACCGCCAGACATGACTGCATCACCGCGGATGAATACATTCTTGCACTCACTCACACCACATGTCGAGTGAGGTATCAAAGTGAAGCTTAGGTGAAGGAGCATCTAATGGACTGGGTGTGGGTTGACATATCGATAAAAAATGGATAATACCTTGAACTGATCACGTGACCTCCCCGTGATGACAAATACCCAGAACCAAGTCAGTACACGCATCCCATAGTCCCAGGTCACACCCGATTCACGCAGACCGGAAGTGACGTCATACACCTGCGCACAACCGTGATGGAAAAAACCCAGAACCAAGTCAGTACATGCATTCCATACAGGCAGAATGCAGGCAGGCAAGCAAGGCAGGGATGCAGGCAGGCAGGCAGGCAGGGAGACAGGTCAGGTCAGGTAAGTCAGATTGAATACACCCCTTTCCCTAAAAATGGACTCCTTTTATACGTTTTTCTATCCACCTCCCACCATGCACTGAGACACAAAAACTGGCCGCCATTTTGAACCCACCATGCACTGAAAAAATCGCCATCTTGAACACGACCACCCCCGCCCTACAAAAACAAGCCGCCATCTTGAAACCGACATATGCAAATGAGGAGGGCTGGGGAAAACCCATAACACACACAAACAAGCCGCCATCTTGAAACCGACCACCCCTACCCTACAAAAACAAGCCGCCATCTTGAATACGACCACCCCTAACCACCCCTAACCTAGAAAAACTAACCGCCATCTTGAATCAACACCAATGAACCCTAACAAGCCGCCATCTTGAAACCGACCGGAAAAACCCATCACACACACAAACAAGCCGCCATCTTGAATACGACCACCCCTAACATACAAAAACTAGCCGCCATCTTGAAACCGACCACCCCTAACCTAGAAAAACTAACCGCCATCTTGAATCAACACCAATCAACCCTAACAAGCCGCCATCTTGAAACCGACCACCCCTAACCTAGAAAAACTAGCCGCCATCTTGAATAATCAACACCAATGAACCCAATAACCTCATTTGCATAGACTCACGCATGCGCATACACTCACGCATCAATCACCTCATTTCCATATTCTACTCCTCATTTACATACACTCACGCATGCGCATACACTCACGCATGCGCATACACTCACGCATGCGCATCAATCACCTCATTTCCATATTCTACTCCTCATTTACATACACTCACGCATGCGCATACACTCACGCATGCGCATACACTCACGCATGCGCACACATACAATCACCCCTCATTTCCATAAATACTCCTCATTTACATTGACTCACGACATGCGAACCCCCCCTATGCCAACCCAATTATTCACTCCGCGCATGCGCAGTGAGGCGCTATTCCCTCCAAATCAATCCTCCCTACTACTCGTGTGTAGTGTGTCCCACAATATTCTCACGTGTGGGGCTATCGTTTCTGTATGAGAAAGAGTGCTAAAAAACTGCTCCACACGAATTGACGGGGCAGTAATTTCCATGTGGGAAAACTATGAGTTGTGAGCATTTCGAGATATCTCAACGTGCATCCTTGTATGGGGCATTCTCCCTATCCTGTCTCGTTGCGATAAGGGGAGGAGGATCAAATAACCTAACCGGTGGTTCTCTCCGGGTACTCCGGCTTCCTCCGCCAACCAAACTGACTGTCGCCATATGAGAGAAACAACCTTGAGCGTGACATTAAATTAAATCAAATAACCTAACATAACCAAATATGGTTCCATATAGCATTTGATGATATTTAATATATTACGATGACTGTCTTGTGATTACACTCAAACCCCAAACGGAAAACTCCATTGTCAGCTATATCGCTTCGCATAATCCCCACATCCTCACATATTTTCACACTATACATCTCGACATTATCACCATTTTAAAAGTGTGAGCGATACCAAAATCACCGAACTTCCGTTATGAACAAGCATTTTCCATATCTACGATTGTCAATGAAGAAAGAAATGGACAATGTTCTGGTCGGTTCTCCGAATAAACATTATCTTCTACATGATCTAAGTTTAATATTTCATCATCCTGTGAATGATCATTGCATGGTATCTGAAGGATGTTGCGTTAATTTGCTTTTCGAAATGATGTAGTTTTAGGATGTTACTTGACTGCCAATTAGCTTCTGAATGAGTTCTATTTTCCTTATCCATCAGTACACATATGCGAATCTAGGAATCACCGTTGTTCTCGAGAGGACACTGTTCAAATGTTCCTTCTCCACAAATGACCATCGCCGACGAATGACTATTGTTCTGAACGGACATTGAATTCATATAAAATATTCCTTGTATTTTAAAGACTATTATCTATGGGAATGGTCATTGTTCTTGAAAGGGTGTCGCATCAGTATGGCCTTTGTCTTCGAATGATCCTGTCTCAGAATCAATCTTACCTACGAATGACTACCGTCAACTGAAGGTCGTTGCCTTAGAATATTCCATTGTCTACCAGTGAATAATGTTTTCAAAAGGACACTGTCTTAGGACTATTCTTGCCCATAGATGGTCATTGTTCGAAATGTATTGTTCTTGTAAGGTTCTTTTTCTGCGAACTTTTATTGTCTGTTGATGACCATTGTCTAAGAAATGACAATTCTTCATCATGATGAAATTAATAGGCGCATTGTCGTGAAATGGGCGTTATGTTTGCATGTGTCTTTGTCGTAAAACCTTTGCTTTCGATAGAATCCCCCCTCCTAAGAATGTTCCTTGTATGTTCATGAATGACCATATTCGCATAGAAGTCGACGGATCCGACATTCAATATTCAGCCGTCGTTTCCAACAGAATTTTCACGTCAGTATAATCGAAAGCCCTATTTTGTATGACCGCAACAATTCTAAATGTGTGCGAAATAAAAATAAAAATTTCCTACAAGAGAGAACATAGCGGACGTTGTTTTATTGTTGCTGTGCCACAGTTATTTTTGTGTGCATCCGGAAGGCTGAGGCCCCTGCTAGAATGCTTTTAACGAACTGTCTTCGAGTGGGTAGTGTTCTCGAAGGGACACAGATTAAGGAATCACTGTTCGCTTCCAAATGACTTGTCTGCAATAGGGCCGTATAGCTCAAAATGCTTCTCATAGTCAAAAGACACCGTCTTGTCGAATGTATTGTTTGTGAATGAATACTGTCTACGAATGACTCTGCTTTCGACCGGACATTCTTCCTTGTCTATGATTGACTATCTTCTTCGATCGGTAGTCTTAAAATACCTTAATTAGACAACAGAGAGGATGTGGAGATTGTGCGGGTCGATGACTGACAAATGGAGCTTTCCACACGAGACCCATCTCGGATAGATTTTGGAAATATGTAAGAAAATTATAGAGATTATGTGTGCTAAGTTGTCTGTAGTTTTTAAAGTAGCCATTATGGTGGGTAATGTATCTGACATTCGATATTCCGCGTCGATAATCGAAATCTTTTTGAGGTCAAAAGTCAAAGCTATCGTTGGAAGTCCGATTGCGTTAATACTTTGAGATACAAATGGGTCTAATTTGCTAATCTTAGACAAATTATAAGACAAGCGTACAGCAAATGTAGTATGTGGGACACTAGGCTTTCATAAATCCACCCAGCAGGCGGAGAACAGTAAGGCGATCGGTTTGCCATGGTGTCCATCCATAGTCTTACATTTGGAGAACAAGTGGAATAGTCATTTAGAAGAGGAAATCTGCATGATATACTCCCCGCGCCGCAATATCCCTACATGTGGGAACTGGCGGGGGCAGTAATTATAACTGCAAGAATGGAGTGTTCATCAATAACCCTACATATGCGGTGGAAAGTGAGGCAGTCATTTTTGAGTAGTAATTCTATAGAGTAGGGCGCCCCACAGTAACCCTAAAGGTGGGGAATTTTTGGGAATTTAGTGGGACATGATACTAATATGGTACCCTGCAAAACCGGTGGATAACAAGCTTCGTTTCTTCTTGTATTAGCTAAGGCAGCTAAGCCACGAGGGGGTAGTGTACTGATTGCTCGTTTAACGAGTCCGATGTGGGGAATTTACCATATCCCTATAGTGATTCCCCACATACTCTGTCTGTCGGAAGTAACTCATTGATAATCTCAGTTTCCAATAGAAATAATAACCGATATATCAATGTGTGAAGCCACAAAGCTTACTTCTTCTACTTCATATAAGGGATACCATTCATTATGCGATTCTGAACTCCAGACCAAATTCCAAATTCCGAGGATCTACATCAGTCAGCTGGTGTTCCATCAGGTAACTCGGCACATTTCGGTCCATTCCTACAACAATAAAATTCAAAAACTTAACCAACTATTAAGTAAAAACACAATGGCCACATTTTGGAAACACCGGGGAATGATCCACCCCCCAAAACAAATCCTAATCCACGACGGAGTCCACCTAAACCATTTAGGCCAGGAGCTGTTCTACCGGTCTATGCGACGGGCTATACTGGGAGCCATGAGGAGCAAATATGATTGAAAACAAGACGGAAACCAGGGAAAATAAAAATAAATAAAAAAACAGAAAAAAAAGAAACGCCCCAAAAACAGAAAACAGTGAACCAGGAGATGACAAACAACAACACCGATGAACTGACCTAACAGAAGTTACCAAGACATTACTAAAGGGAAAATGAACAACAAAAACATTAGAAAACCAAAAGATTCTGGACCAGAGGAATAGCACCAATATATCTACCCGCTTACGATATCAACAAACCAAACGAACTTACGACAAATACCCAAAGCCCCATTTGGGTGAGCCGTGCCGCATTGGGATGGGGTGCAGGTTTTCTCGAGTATGGCGACAAAGTACTATACTGGGGGTTTTCCTGGCCGGCGGTGGGACAGAAAAGAACTAAAAATAATCACGCAGAGAACAATGGAACTGTAAAATAACTGCCAATTACTATTTAATACTTGTTTACTTTTGTATATACTCCTTTTCCACTACCCCATGTACATAGAACTTTACCTTGTAAATAGTCGTTATTATATAAAGTATAGACAAAATATATTCCAGTCAATTAAGAATACACATGTAAATACCTATGTAATCTATTTGGTGGGCCGCCAAATCCGTAAGGGAAGCGGCCCTTAAAAGTCAATAAATCAATCAAATTATGCGTTTCTGTGTTGATACTGAGAGTTGCTTGAATTTCCCATTAATAACATCTACGTAAATTTGGCAACTCGATATCATAGCATAGGTATTCATATGAACAGTCACAATCAAAGCGTGACAGATACATCATTCTTTAGATGACGAGTTTTACAACGTATATTATGGATTAAGAATACTGATCAGCGATACGGATTTGATATGTTTGGACCATCATGATGTCTTGCCGGCGTCATTGAAAACTGTTGACCGCTTCTCTCTTGCAGGAAACAAGCCTATGTTTATGTATACTATGATTGTTTTTTTGAATTTGGTGCTAATGCTGTTATATGGAATATGGAATAGGTCTTTGGATTATGGACGCGGATATTCTCTAATGGACGACGGCCGAATTATGAATGACGGACCAGACGCTTGTAATTCCAATGTGCACCCGTTTTGCAAGACGTGTTCTTTCTTGGAATTATTAAAAGGATCATTTCAAAGCCCACTTCTTTTTCATCCACCAAACGCTATATAGACGATCTTTTCGCTTTAGATAATCTCTATATAGGTGTAGTCGTGAAGGATATATTCATTGGATTTTAAGATAACTACAGATAGTTCAAGTGGGACATCGTCAAATATGGGACCTCTATAAAGATGAAAAGGTTTTCTCCCTCAGGTCGACTCTACGACAAGAGAGATGATTAAAGTTTCGACATTGTTAACGGTCCCTTTCGTACCATAATAACCGGGAAGGGCCTGCGTTTCGTGTATACATATCTCACCTAGTAACATATGCTAGATCAAAAGTGAACTGTGACGATTTCAATCAACGTCACAAAACATTTTTTGCAGAAACTATTTGGATAAGGCTTATACCAGCATGCGCCCCCTTTCTCAAATTATGTGATAATTGTGAAAATTATCACATACGGAAAGCAAATTACCATTGTGATGTGCAAGACATTTGGCGCTACGTTGCATATATAGGTGTGTTTACTTTCGCATAACCCGGGCTAGGGTTCGTGTGAATAACGTGCGAAATCTTCATGATGTTCATACGAACAGTGAAAATCTAAGCCTCACTGAGATAGAATACTCTATAGAATGACTTGGCAATCAATTTGGATAACAAAATACAGATTAAATAATGTTAGGGATTTGATGATAGGGATATGACGATGTCTTATCTGCATTGAAAACTGTTGACCGCTTCACCCTTTATTCTACGCTGCGTGGAATTTGGTGCCAATATGGTCTTATGAATAGGGATTTGTTGCGATGGCTGGATTAGGAATGTCGGACCCTTAACATATACGATTACTTCTTAACATATACTGAAATAGCCTACTTCTTAACATATACTGAAATAGCCTTTAACATATACTGATTTGGCCTACTTTTGAATTTGAGATCCCTTGACTGTATTCTAGACTGGTACCTTAGGCATCAGGCAGTGCTTCAACAATAGCAATACCACGAAAATCGGAAAATAGGCATCATTGTTGCTTCCAAATACTGAAAATCCAAAGAACTTTGCGGAAGATGTTATTGTCTCGAAGTTAAATTGGTCCCATTACAAACAAAGGGCATCGGCAGTAAAAGTTATCGAATAAAATAATACAGCTTTGCCATTGTAAATGAATGGTTCGTTGTGTAACCTCAACGTAGCGTCTCGTAACCAATGACGTCATTTCGCGCCTTTCGTGGCTAAAGGTTTCGATCTCGGGACTGTCTTGTGACATTTTTGGTCCAGGTTTTTCCAAAGTTTAAGTTTGTGTGTCCATAAAAGAAAACGAAGGCACTGAAGGACAGAGAAACCAAAGACAAAGATGGAATGGACGTGTTGACATTTTGTCAGAGTAAACTCTTGGGTACTTTTTCGACGTACATGTGTCACGAATCGGCACGTGCGAGAGGGGACCGTTTAGGTTTTTTTCATCAACTGAGCCGACACACAATAGTTTAACTGTTACTATAGATTTTACGAAGTGTAAATATCACGACTAGTGTCTGTATTCGAGTTAGACAGATGTAGAAAAGAAAGAATAGCCATGACTGTTTACTCTTATATGATCTCAATAAAAGGCCAAAGGTATATGCCGTATCTTGACTATAGCTTTCATTGTGATATTTTGAATCGATATTTTCCGTGTAAGCATCATTGATACAGCCTCTGAGTAAATAACCGTAGAAAGGTTACCCGTAAGCGGCTCCAAAAAGTTCATCTGCAACATGTCGGGTCTTTCAATGACTGCAGTTTAATAGATTATATATTTTGTTTGATTTGAAACAAAGGCTATTGAGTGTTTGTGAAGGTTCAATACTTTCACTTTTACAACAGTTTGGCTAATTGGGATCAATAATGGAACTAAATTTCAAGTGGATGCCATGACCTTGTATTCCACACAGACAAGTTTCGAACAAGGCAGCATGATGACGACTAGATTTCAACTAGCAAGTTATATATATCTTTGTCCCTGTATGGTGAATCTATAATATTATTATAATATGCATGCTTATCTGAGTACAAACACATCAATCATAACGGTGTTCCGTACATTTCTTATGCTGTCGACGACACGGGCATAGATATTACGTTAATATTTAGTAGATTACTGTGTTTCATAATAAAAGTGAAATCAAGAATTAAAGTCAAAACCAACCAAAACTAAACAATGTGTGTACGACGAATAATATTTATGGTTAAATTTAATTGTTCACATTCTCGCCAAGAGAGTGAGATGGACGGAAACATTTTATTTTTAAATTTTATTTTTAGACCCTTATATACGGTTTTACGGAATATTAATGCCGTCAAACACGCTAATAAATGATTGACTTTCCAGGCTTGTCGGCAAACGTCGCTTGAATAAAACTGTGGTACTAATACTATCAAATGACAACGGGCTACATTACATGTATTGACGCTTCCTATAGTCAATGTCGGATGTGCGAAACTCACCTCATATTTGCACGGCTTCCAATAACACAATTTCGACTGTCACTACTCCATGCATGTGTCATTAAAACCCCATTAAAAATGTCATGAAAGTAATGAAAATTCAAATAAAATGATCATTAAGTTTTGTTGTAAGTTATTAACGGGGAAATTCTTAATAACGTTTAATACAGATTTCGAACATTAAAATGCCATTAATTTACGTGGAATGAACAAATACTACTCATTAAATTTTTTTAATGGCCATTAATTTTATGATGGAAGTCAAAATAAGGGGGTTAATAGGTTAATGGCTTCTAACGCCATTAAATTGTTACCATAATTTTAATCACCATCAATTCTATGACAAATAATGTAAAATGACATTTGAATGAAAATTAATGAGTTGGGATTAACCGCTTTTTAATTGTTATCAATGGATTTAAAGGGAATTATACTTAGTTTAATATATGTGCAAATAATGGGATATTAGCCTAAACAATTAATGGTATTTCAATGACTTCAGTTAACAGCATTTTAATGGTATTTCATGCAGTAGTGCGTGTATGTTTGATTGTACCAATGCCGTTATTCCTTTTTTGCTAGCATAACCAAACCAGCAACGTTGTGGTAAATTGCCTTTGTACAATTACTATGCACTGCTCAAAAAACATATGGAACAATAAGCACATTTATAAAGAGTATAGTTATAAGTTATAGCAGAAGTAATCAACTGGAAGTGTGTAACCTTGGATTAAGCCTCCCTGCTTATAACGCATGATGTGACGTAGATGCGCAGAAAGTTTGGGGTGTGTCGTGTTCGCGCAGATTCAAGACAATCGAGCGATGCATCACGGGAGATGAGCTGATATGGGACTCAAATACAAAGCCTATGAAACCTACATAATTAGTGTCTCCCATGACCTCCGCGTATCGCTGGGGATCGCGGCACGGGTTCGAGCCCAGTTGGTGTGTGAAAGTTTACCAGTTACTTGCCGACGAGCGATGATTCTCTCCAGGTATAACCGTATTCCGGCTTCCTCCACCATTCAAACTGGCTGGCACCATATGAGTGAAGTAACTTTGAGTGTGACATCCACCCCCCCCCAACTCGTATCGGCGCCATATATCGTCTTTTATGTGTACAGACTGTGCAAGAGTCTCGTCGAATAGGCGTTTTGACGCGTGCCAGTGCTGTCCTGCTATTCTAATCTAATGTTACACACTTTTAGTTGATTTGCTTCTGGTTAAAGAAGATTCAGTTTTATGCCCTAGATTATTTCGCTGTGAGGTGACACTGACACATAGAGACGTATGATATAAAACACTAGTCTGGCATCGCTGCCCGCATATATGACAGGTATAGACAGGCGGCATGATCAAAGGGCAGAGGTGTTTGATAAATAAACGTTCGAATACAATCACTGAAACATAATGCGAATACAGAAACACACCGTATAACCTCGCACAAACGAAGCGCTAGATGCTCCGATGACCAAAAGAGTCTTTACGTGCAGACCGCTCAAAAAATACACAAGATGAATATATACATTTAAACGGGAGATGAATACCATCAACAGAGGGTAAAAGAAGTACACGGTCTATTTATATACCTGGGAAATTCTGCTCCGTACAACTTCCGCCTCGTAAATTATGATGATTGATAAATAAAATTGAGAGCGAGGAATATATCTGAACCAATCAGCTCTCTTTAGTGGAAATCTCACACGGCCTCCCTAGCACGCTGATGTTATTTAAGGCCACTCTCTTTGTTTACTATTTAGTACAAACGTTCGATAAAGCCGATGAGTGAGGGGATACTAAGCTGGGAAAGAGCTTGTCATCGGATTGAGTTATCGCTGAACACTAATAATTCCGGCATATGGCGAATCAAGGAAGTAGTTTGTTTATACATTGGTTGCGTAATGTACCCGATATTGAATAAACAGGAGTAGTAAGGAAATAGCCTTACTATGGCCCCATGTGAGTCCACCATCTCTCCTCACCCAGAGACCATGTCATTATGTATACCGGTAATTATAAACGGTATTCAGCTCTGGGCCGCAAACTTTCATATTCAATCATCCGAAGGGAACATTTTGGGATATAAAACAGAAATATTGTTATGCATGACTCGCCGAATACAGTCGAACGTGTATGACGTCACTCTGCTACGTCAGCTTAGCCAGATAGCTGGCTACCGGCTAAGACCTATGGAACACGTATTCTTTGTTCCCCTTTTGATTTTGTGATTCAGTTACACCATGGAATCTTTCATCTAGACTCCATGGTTACACCACGACAATAAAACAATATGTTGACACAACTTCGTAACGGCTCATTGGCTCAATGCAGTGTGATGAGTTATTCCATCGATCCAAATTCATTGGAAATTATTCACAAATTATTCTATTTTTCCACATTGATGGTTTTGGAATGTTAGCAAAGCAATGCTAAGCAAAGATGTTTCGATAATTAAATGTATTAACATTTCTCTGGACACTTCTTTGCTAACGATTCATATCTCCCCTGCTTACGGATGCTGCTGTGTTTGTATACCCCAGACAGGGATAGTTCCTGCCATATGAGGCGATTTTCAGAAACAGAGGCTAACCTCTTGCTCTAACACATCACCCTTGGTTTGGTTTGATTGGACACTCCATCGTAGTACAATGAACGCTGGTCATACAAAGTATGCCGTGCAGCCCTAAACCCTAAACATGGTCCCTCTTTTCTGGGTCCTTACTAACGGACCATTTTCACAACACCCTACTGTTTTGCGCGGGAACTGGCTAGTGACGTCAAGTGGGGTCGGCTCCAGCTACTGACAAATGTTAACTCAATGCAAACTGCACATATATCAGAATATAATCGAGCAAAACTCTACCAATATCTATCTGATTTTCATTCTGTTTAGGGATTATCAAACATGAAGAGATGCTCGTTTCAGAAATGTATAGTTTGAAAAATATTTCCTTTTAAATCATGGCGAAATATTTACCTAAAAAGATGGTGTCCTTAAAAGCGCCTTATATTTCTCATCTGTAGTATTATAAGATTATGAAGATATGAATCTCATTTCTGTATCTTCAGCCGATACCGACTCGTTAAAAGCTGCTGACACAAAGCGCACAAAACACCAATCGAGCATTTTAATGGAGCAAATCACCAGCAAATATACTGAGTATTCATGGGTTTTTTAAAGATGTTATGGCAAGACTATATGAAAATTAATGCATTTTTCATCAATTTTCGGCAGCTTACATTTTCTAAAATATCTATTAATTTTCCCTATAGTCCTGCCATAAAATCTTTGATTTCTATTAATGGTCTATATTAGAAAAAACATGAATCTCACAAAAATTTCTGGTGTTTTGCTCGATTATATTCTGAGATGTATGCAGTTTACATTGAGTTCAGTAACTGAAGGCGACCCCCACTTGAAGCCACTAGCCAGTTCCCGCGCATCATCGCAAGTCGTCTATAAATCCGAGCTACGGAGCTACGGAGTATATACAGACCTGCATTATGGAGGATGGTTCCCGCGCAAAACAGCAGGGGTTATGAAAGTCGTGTATAAAAGTGCGCGCGCACGGTAGCCTGACTACGTCAGCCCCAATATGTACAATATGAAATCCCAGGGCTGTCCAATATGGTACCGGTAACCAATCAGAGCCCTTGTATTGACGGCGCGTCATGATTCGAATTTAGCCAATCAGTTCGCCTGTTAGATCGCCCGTTAGCAGACTGTTATCCGAAAAAAAGAGACTGCCAAGCGAAGACTATAAGAGACGCTCGATCTCATACCTTTTGATTCTAGGCAAATATATATATATATACGTCAACACACATTTCGATATTTAAACTTTTGACAAAATATGCAGATTGCACATTTGAAAATAATACGGGTTATCGTGTTAACAGCGGACATTTGACTGCCCGAAATAAACAAACGCCTATACGTGTTTATTATGCGTATATTGTATCAATGCAGACGCAGGATAATTGTTCTGTCAGAGTAAAGAGTGAAAATATTTGAAGTGATGACCCGGTGACCGATACATGATCATTTAATTAAGTCTTCTATCAGTTGTATGATTATACGAATATCTGTTTTTCTCTTCAACTGCTTAGATAGGTTGTCAGGGCCATGATTCTATGTGACTTCTGCACAAACCGGATCAATCTATATTTGGACATCATACTGTCTGATCGTCCTATCCTTTCATCTCCTTCTCTTTCACGTCACTATACATGTATATCGGATTCAGAAGGTTTCGAGGAATGAAAATTTACACCTTTTTTAGAAATAAAAATAAATGTATTGGTATGCAGCTAATATTAAACAATCGCATTAGAGTTATATATTTTATACAATTAGAGTAACACACTCTTGATTTATTACACTCACATTTATTATTAATCGTAAGACATAGTCAACCAAGATTCCGAATCATTATGTGCATCAGTAAGTTTATCAGTTTATTCAAACTGTGCAGACCACAGCTTATTAGCGTGCCTGCCCGTTCAATATTGACGAGAACATTTCTTTATTTATTTCGTTATAATTTCGTGGGAACTGATCGTTATCGGTCCGTGAAGACCGGTCAAGTGAGATCACCGGACAGTGAGTCCGAGCTCCAACCCAATCTGGTCACACTGCATGGTTTATGACCCATGGATTTTGTGACAAGTCTTTCTGTTGCAGCATTGAAAAGTGTGCCAATTTCTGCGGCTGTCTATAAAAACAGCGGACTATTCCAGCTAATTAGACTTAATTTGACGTGTCGGCATGTCTGCCAGTGCCAGGAAACACAAGCAGCAAATCGGGGAATCGGACGCTAGCTGAGCCATACCTCTATGTCAGTACTCATGTAGATGTTAGTCGGTGACAGGTCGTGAAGAGTTCCAGACTCGCACACCCCCAATTATTCCAATTCTCTGCTGATAATAATACCGCTCATATTTTCAGGCGATTTTCACCTTTTCCCACAGATTATAATCTTAGTAGACGACCATTATTTTTTTGGTGACGGTAGTTTTTCAACAGGACATAAATATTTGGCACCAGGCACCAATTCTCGCGTCAAAAGTATAACTGCATTTCTTAGCCTTTTTTATACCCACATGTTTTTCCAGTAAACATTTATTTCCCAGAATTAAGAAGTTGATGGCAATTAATGGCAAATATTTTCTTCTTTCTTGTCCATCTATGGAGAAATTTGGTTCTTCAAAAACATATTTTCTTGATTGATATACCGAGAAAACGTATCCGAAGCCAAACAAAGGAGACCCGAAGCAGGGAACTTACAGCACATTGTACACGAGTGAATGCATAATCATAATCAAGATGAACTGTGAAAGGACACCTGAGTTTTAAATGACCTCCTATTGTATATGTAATCTGTATATAGGGAGAGGGTTTGATATAGGCTCTGCCTGTTACCCAATCCCCATTTCCATTTATATATTTTCATGGAAATAAAATACTGTTTAAACCAAAGGACACCTGAGAAAGATATCTTGGAATAATTTTCAACTGGATCGTACAGTAAAATGCTTACCGGTACCAAGCAATATGGTGTCCGCGGACAAATATCTTCGAACGATTAGTGTCCTTAGCAAGATATTTACCAACGATATGTGTCCATTTTGAATGTGATACAAATGATTACCGATCGGTATCCATAATAACACCAATAGTGTTAGTTTTTCAGGTTTTCCCCCGGGTGTATGGAAAGTTACGACCCTTCCTGAAACTCATACACCCTGAGGCCTTTTTATTATACTTCAAGCCTTTTTATCTTATAGCACGAATAATTAAAACGATTTATCATTTAGAACCAACGATACAACGGACAAATTCAGAGGGCCATTCCGATTACGAAACTGTCCGCATTTTTCTACTGCGCTGCGAGAGACGCGCCACAACACATCAGTCCTTTTCGATCGGTTTCGTTCGGAAAATGACCTTTATTTTTGGAACAAAAGACACCTTTTGGCGAGTTATATGTCGGACACTATGCACTATGACGTTATTCCGTAAAATTTTGACGAGTGGGCGAAAGTTATTCCATACATATTGAGATATGGTCAGCTGAACTTTCGAAGCGAGAGCGGTGGTTATATACCCCGAGCAGCAAGACATCACTCGGGGTGTATGCCAATGGGTTTATACGACCCGACCTTTTAACCAATCACAATCCAGATATTGAATACGAATTTGGTTGTGGGGTAATAATAACCAATATTGGTGTCCACAAGAATATGTCAACCAACATTTCGGAAGGATATCTTATCCCTTACATATCGCATCAATGTCAACCAATGATAGGTGTCAATAGAAAATGCTAACCAAAGGTTGGTGTCAACAGAGATATGTCAAAACAACGATCGGTGTCCACAATAAATGTTATCCAAAGATTGGTGTCCACAGCGAAATGTTATCAACCAACTTGTGCCCGTAGCAAGACGTTCAACGACTTCGGATTGAGTGAGTGAGTAGGATTTAACGTCGTTTTCAACAATTTTTCAGCCATATCACGACGGTGACTACATAACTACGGATTGATGTTCATATAGTAAAATGTTTGCCCTCGACTGGTATTCATACATGTTTAATAACGATAAATTTGTATAGTGGGATGTTTACAAACAATTTGTCAGGTATTACGATTGGTATCTACAGTGAAATGTTTATGCTACTTGGTGTATATTATCAACTGGGACGATTTATGGTGCAGCACAGGCGGGGTGGGATGGGTGTAGCGCAGGCGGGGTGGGAGAGGCTCCAGGATTACGTTCATTGTCCTGAATCCAGAGATCTGAAGCTCACCACAGTATATCTTTGATTCAAGATCCACCAGAATATTTTTTCTAAAATACACCATTTGGCGGATTTTTTCCCCTGATTTGACAATTTTTTTATTTGCGTAACTTTCTCCGTAAAAAGTACGAAGTAAATAAAAAAATAAATTACATGATACCGGTATGGAATAAAATTGTTCTTGACACTTTCACACAGGATAATAAGTTGCAGCCAAAAGGCCGCCATCTTGGAATTGTCTATCATGCCTCTCTCGGAGGGTTATGCAATAGACTCAAAATGATTCAATTAAATTTCAAAAGCCCTCACCCATGCACGCTTCCAGACGAGATGCAGTTAAAGGGGTTTTCTCCTGCTTAATGTCAATTGTCTTATGATTAAAATTCACAATACACGATGAACATTTCTTCCATTGTGTTATGTGTGGTAATGTCGTTTTGAGCATTGACGGTACAGCTTAAGCGAGCTCAAACGTTTTTAAACGTTCCGCCGTATAGGTCTGCATTCGCTGAAGAGATTGGGAGAGGAAGTAACGGTATATGACTGTGCCTGTCAGAATATACACATCTCCGAGTCGGACTTGTGAGGTCTAGCCCGTCTAGACGTGCGGCGACGTCTTATCATCGTTCGGAATCAAACCAAACAATTCAAGGATTACACGAAGGCTTAAACACATGTCACCCGTTCTGACCGTAACCACGCAACTTATGGCAGCTACCTACCAATAGACAATCAAGCGACACTACTCCCCCACGCTAACCCCGGACATAGCAAACATGAAATATAGAAATCAAGAAACGACCCGGTAAAAAAGTAGTTTGATTTGTCCGATGATATGCTCACTTTTTGTTTTCAAATACTGGCACTATATGACACTGCAATTTGACATTGGAGGTTTCGTTCTTCAGAGTGCCCGTACCGGTAACCTAAAAAATAGAGGATAATAGACGTAGATGAGAAAACCTTAGATAAAGGTGTCGATCTCCTCATACCTGGCCTAACAGTAAAGGCGTACGTTGTCAGCGCCCATTTCCACCATTGGCAAGTGTTTATTTATCTCTGGCGCATGCACAGTGGACGTCCGCCAACCGCTACATTCCTACCGTCGACACTCTCCAGTTAAAAGAGGCTCATATTTCGGCTTCCCGCTACTGTCCCCTCCCACTAGAAGGCCTGCTGACTCCCCGCCTGGGTGGTATTTCTCCAAAAGAAATCCGATAGCTTTAATATGTCACGGCTCATCTACATTTCTACTCGTCAGCACGGGCGGGTGAGGAGTAGACAGGGAATAACGGCTTTTGATATTTGTCTTGTTGACTAAGAGTGTAAGCGGAGATCGGGAATACGTAAGATCACTCGGAACTGACGAGCGGAAATCTACGAATGGTTCCGATTGAATCTCGGAGAGTCTTAAAATTTATTTGCTACGAATCCCCAGATATGACGTGCGGAATCGCTTAGTACGCATTACTCAAAACTAAAAAGCGGACGCATGAACCTTAGATCGGCAAGTTGTACACTATGGGTCCCAAATAGTGGTAATAGTCCATTATGAAGTCCATGTTCTTCGATGGATATCTGCCACCGAAGATCTCTGAGAAGTTGCGAATGATGTATGATATAAAGCCTTGAATGAATACGCTCCATGGTATAACAAGAGATTTCCCACATAGATATAGAGATGTAAATATATTATGACTCAGTCCCGACATAAGATAGAAAACCGTCGTCTCCAATTCATTTTTCTGTCAGATTGTGCTATTGGAATATTGAACCATGGGCCATTTATCAGAAATATACCTTTCGTTGCAACTTTGTGGGGGCAGTCCCAAAGGTCTATACAGTTATTCTCTGAATACTCACTCACTTACTCGTCCTGTCAGCCCGCGGAAAGATATGACATAAGGCGACCCGAGTTTATCCTCGATGTCATTGTTGTACATTCATCCTGTCAGCCCATCGACAGATATGCCATACGGTGACAAGAGTTTATCCTCGATTTCCTCAATATATTCGATCCGTCAGGAAGTGGACTGCCATAGGACAGGGATAGTGTGTTCCCTCAGTGTTGTGCATAGGTCTTTGATCTGTCTGTCCGAATCGAAATGTATCTTTGACGCTATGTTTTTAACTCCTGTCTACTTCTGTTTAACCAAGAGTTACATGTACATGATTCGTGTTAACATCCCGTAATACAATCAACCCATGTTGTCCACATGAACAGTCACAATTGAAGCGTGCGTATTACGGACATCATTGAAAACCTGACCGCTTCCCCCCTTGAAGAAATGAGCTTGGTTTTATAGACATATTTTTATGACCTACCAGTCTGTGAACCTATATATCACAACCAGGTTAAGTGTTTCCACGATGTTATTGATATATATCTCACCTGCCAGTCTGTGAACAGATATGTCACCACCAGGGTAAAGGTATTCTCAATGTTATTGACATTTCTCTTCCCTACCAGTCTGTGAACGAATATATCATAGCCAGGGCAAGCGTATCCTCAAAGTTATTTGGCATATCTCTGGCCTTCCAGTCTGTGAACAGATATGTCGCAACCATGGTAAACGAGTTCACGATGCTGTTCATATATCTGTGAACTGCCAGTCTGTGAACAGACATGTCACAACCAGGATAAACGCATCGTCATTGTTATTGATATATATCTGATCTACCAGTCTGTGAACAGACATGTCACAGCCAGGGTAACAACCACCTCGCTGGGGGTCTAATAACACCCCAGCCACCAGTCAGATTTTTGGACCGGATTCGAGGCCTTCGCGCACATCGCCGGAAGTGACATCATATATAGTAAAATAGATGTATACCGAACACTTCGATTACTTTTCAAGTCTGCATAATACTTCTGTTGACCTAGCGTTAAAAAGAATTATCTGGAGATAATTTTCCCTGTTTATCTGGACAGAGCATATGAAAAGTAGTTCGCTCATGTGCGACACTAAAGGAGTTGTTCGGCTGGATTCAAACTGAACCGTGCGTTGGTTGGTTTCCCCTATACGGCATAGCAACGTAGTAAAGGTCAACTTCCGCTATTGGTGGCAAGGATGGTATAATGGAGCCTGCGAAATGGAGCATGCGCTGTGGGGAGGTTGCCAGGGTAAGCGTATCTTCAATGTTATCAATACATCCCTAACCTCCCAGTCTGTGAAAAGACATGTCACAACCAGTGTAAGCGTATCTTCAATGTTATTAATATATCCCTAACCTCCCAGTCTGTGAACAGACATGTCACAACCAAGGTAAGCGTATCGTGAACTTCAATGTTATTGACATAACCCTAACCTTCCAGTCTATGAACAGACATGTCACAACCAAGGTAAGCGTGTCGTGAACTTCAATGTTATTGACATAACCCTAACCTTCCAGTCTATGAACAGACATGTCACAACCAAGGTAAGCGTATCTTCAATGTTATTGACATATCCCGAACCTCCCAGCCTGTGAACAGACATGTCACAACCAAGGTAAGCGTATCTTCAATGTTATTGACATAACCCTAACCTCCCAGTCTGTGAACAGACGTGTCACAACCAAGGTAAGCGTATCTTCAATGTTATTGACATAACCCTAACCTCCCAGTCTGTGAACAGACATGTCACAACCAAGGTAAGCGTATCTTCAATGTTATTGACATATCCCTAACATCCCAGTCTGTGAACAGACATGTCGCAACCAGGATAAGCGTATCTTCAATGTTATTGATATATCCCTAACTTCCCGGTCTGTGAACGAACATGTCACAAACAAGGTAAGCGTATCTTTAATGTTATTGACATAACCCTAACCTCCCAGTCTACGAACAGACATGTCACAACCAAGGTAAGCGTATCTTCAATGTTATTGACATAACCCTAACCTCCCAGTCTGTGAACAGACATGTCACAACCAAGGTAAGCGTATCTTCAATGTTATTGACATAACCCTAACCTCCCAGTCTGTGAACAGACATGTCACAACCAAGGTAAGCGTATCTTCAATGTTATTGACATATCCCTAACATCCCAGTCTGTGAACAGACGTGTCAAAACCAACGTAAGCGTATCTTCAATGTTATTTACATATCCCTAACCTCCCAGTCTGTGAACAGACATGTCGCAACCAGGATAAGCGTATCTTCAATGTTATTGATATATCCCTAACTTCCCGGTCTGTGAACGAACATGTCACAAACAAGGTAAGCGTATCTTCAATGTTATTGACATATACCGAACCTCTCAGTCTGTGAACAGACATGTCGCAACCAGGATAAGCTTATCCTCAAAGTCATTGATATATTTCTGACCTGCCAATCTGTGAACTGACATGCCACAACCAGAGTAAGCGTATTCTCAAAGTCAAAGATCTATCTCTGATCCACCAGTCCGTGAACAGACATGTCCAACAAGGGTAAGCGCATTCTCAGTGTTAATGATATATCTCTGACCTGTCAGTCTGTGAGCAGACATATTAAAACCAGGGTTAGCGTATCCTCAGTGTTATTGATATATCTCTGACCTGCCATTCTGTGAACAGATATATGACATGACATAAAACATGGAAAGTATATCCTCAGTTTCGTAGATATATCTCCGATATGTTAGTTTTTCGAAAGGTTGGTCATAAAACATAGAGAGTATATTCTTAATATCGTAGATATATCTCTGATATGTCAGTTAAAAGACAGGTTGGTCATACAACAGAACGTGTGTATTCTCAATGTCGCGAATACCGTATCACTCGGATCGGTCAGTCCGTGGACAGGTTGGTCATACAACAGGGAGGGTGTATCCTCAATGTCGCGAATACCGTATTTCTCAGATCGGTCAGTCCGTGGACAGATTGGTCATACAACAGGGAGGGTGTATCGTCAATATGGTGAATACCGTATATTTTGCATCGGTCAGTCCGTGGACAGGTTGGTTATTCAACAGGAAGTGTGTATCCTCAATGTCGCGAATACCGTATTTCTCAGATCGGTCAGTCCGTGGACAGGTTGGTCATACAACAGGGAGGGTGTATCCTCAATGTCGCGAATACCGTATTTCTCAGATCGGTCAGTCCGTGGACAGGTTGGTCATACAACAGGGAGGGTGTATCCTCAATGTCGCGAATACCGTATTTCTCAGATCGGTCAGTCCGTGGACAGGTTGGTCATACAACAGGGAGGGTGTATCGTCAATATGGTGAATACCGTATATCTCGAATCGGTCAGTCCGTGGGCAGGTTGGTCATACAACAGGGAGGGTGTATCGTCAATATGGTGAATACCGTATATCTCGAATCGGTCAGTCCGTGGACAGGTTGGTCATACAACAGGGAGGGTGTATCGTCAATATGATGAATACCGTATATCTCGAATCGGTCAGTCCGTGGACAGGTTGGTCATACAACAGGGAGGGTGTATCGTCAATATGGTGAATACCGTAGATCGCGGATAGGACAGTCCATTGACAGGTTGGTCATACAACAGGGAGTCATATCCTCAATGTCGTGAATAGCGTATATCTCGGATCAGTCAATCAGAGAACAGGTTGGTCACTACTCGCATGCTTGATTATGTCGTTCCCCGTCTACTCTATACAGTACTGGAGAGGAAATACTATGTCTGATTACTAGTATGATTGATCATGGCGTAGCTGGTCCAATCTATACAGCGTTGGTGAGAAAATACACACTATGTCTGGTTACTAGCAGGATTGATCATGTCGTTCCTCGTCTAATCTATACAGTGCTGGGGAGGAAATACACACTAGGTCTGGTTACTAGCAGGATTGATCATGTCGTTCCTCGTCTACTCTGTACAGTGCTGGGGAGGAAATACACACTATGTCTGGTTACTAGCACGATTGATCATGTCGTTCCTCGTCTAATCTATACAGTGCTGGGGAGGAAATACACACTATGTCTGGTTACTAGCATGATTGATCATGGCGTTCCTCCTTCAATCTATACAGTGCTGGGGAGGAAATACACACTATGTCTGGTTACTAGCATGATTGATCATGGCGTTCCTCCTTCAATCTATACAATGCTGGGGAGGGAATACACACTATGTCTGGTTACTAGCACGATTGATCATGTCGTTCCTCCTCCAATCTATACAGTGCTGGGGAGAAAATACACACTATGTCTGGTTACTAGCATGATTGATCGTGGCGTTCCTCCTCCAATCTATACAGTGCTGGGGAGGAAATACACACTATGTCTGGTTACTAGCATGATTGATCATGGCGTTCCTCCTCCAATCTATACAGTGCTGGGGAGGAAATACAGACTATGTCTGGTTATTAGCATGATTGATCATGGCGTTCCTCCTTCAATCTATACAGTGCTGGGGAGGAAATACACACTATGTGTGGTTACTAGCACGATTGATCATGGCGTTCCTCCTTCAATCTATACAGTGCTGGGGAGGAAATACACACTATGTCTGGTTATTAGCATGATTGATCATGTCGTTCCTCGTCTAATCTATACAGTGCTGGGGAGGAAATACACACTATGTCTGGTTACTAGCATGATTGATCATGTCGTTCCTCGTCTAATCTATACAGCGTTGGGGTGAGGAGGGGGGATACACACTATGTCTGGTTACAAGCATGATTGATCATGGCGTTCCTCGTCCACTCTATACAGTGCTGGGGAGGGTATACACACTATGTCTGGTTACTTGAGTCAGAATAATTTATTGGATAAATAACAGATTATGATAACGGGATGAAGAGAGAAATGCACTGTGGTAGGCCAGATACCCTGTACTAGTTTGTTACAGAGGCTCTGGCAATAGGCCAAATAAAAAAGAAACTCAATGTCATTCGACCAATTCAGGTTCTGCCCTTTAAGTCGCGACAATACATTGTAACTATCGACACACTGTGTATATGTAATTGTTAAGCTAATTTATAAATCGGGGTTTGTACCACTGATACTTAATGCAAACATTTAATTTGTCTTTAGACTTAACGGGAGCTATGAACTTGGCATAAAGCCCGCCCCTGTTCACCGTTTGCTCTCCTGCTTGTGTTGGTTCTGGCACATACTTACGAATACATCTTAAAACCCTGAGTAAACAATGCTCCTTCAAGGGTTAAAGACTATCGTTTGTTCCAGCCTCGAACCCACCGGGCAAAACAGAGACCATGTTCAGAACCCGCCCTGCAACAATAACGTTCTTATTATGCGTTAATTTTCCGCTTGACAAGTTTGATCTCAATAAATTACATAACAATCACACTGGTTATAGCGTAAACTTGTTTGTTAAAATATCAACCTAAGTATGATCATTTCAAACGGAGGAAATCGTAAAGTAGCATTTCCGTGTTGTCCTATTGCTTATATATAAGTGTTGTATAGACTTGTGCTTTGTATACAATTAATCATTAGGATTTTAATTTCAATATTACGAGAGGAGTCACTGACCAGTTAACGTCGAGTTACTTCACAGCAAAAGCATTCGATACTTTATTCCAGTTATTAGCTGAATAGAGCTGAATGACAGAAGATGCAGAGCAGGATTCGATGTGTTGATGTTCATTTATAGGACGTCTACTCAGTGAACTTTATCACTGAAGGAGATAACTCCCCGCATTCAATCTAGTCCACCAAAAAATGAAAAGAGCTGTGTTCAAAATTTAGAATGTGTATTCATCAGATCATTTGATTGCGGCGGCTGATATACATACTCCACACCTGCCCCAGTCCCGGTTAACTGGAGAAGAGAGTATGCATATCAATTCAGAAACTGTGCCCATTTCGGAGAATCGGGAACCCAGCCACACCATATACCCAACAACCGGTATAATATAAACTTTACTCAGATACAAATTTATCACGCCATCCGGCGAGAATCACTCGTGGCTCCTCGAGTTTTGGTAAATTCAGGCACCAAAACCCACGGCGTCATCATCCTTCATAATGCAAGTTTGTATACCCCGTATCGGCCCTCCATGAACATGTGATCTTTTCATCTAGTATTCGAACCGACCGCTTAAAATAACAGCCAGTGAACGGTCGACGTTCGAGAGCGATACGCTACCTTCGTGGGATCTCGGTATATTTCGACGAAGGCCGAGTTTAGGCGGAGAAAATGCTGGAGGACAGACTCTTTGAAGTTTCGAACGGAAACGACATGTGGCGTTTCTTATGTCATAACAAACACGGATACGAACATGTGAATTCAAAACAACGAGAGAGGACGAAACATACAACACGGCCGCTGCTGGCGCGATGAGGTCTCAGGTACTTGGAAAGCCTATTGTTGAAGCGGATTGTCTTCGTCCTAGCGAATTCGTCTTCTGTTATGCTCGGCTTTGTCATACGAACCATGAATAGGGATGATGTGGCATCATGTGACTCCTTGTCTGATTACGCCACTCTATGTTTCCACCACCATTGTAGGTTATCGCTTATCCCGAACCGACAAAATCCCCAATAGTCATTTGAGTGGTGGTCACGGGGTCAGTGGTCTAGGACCAGACCATACGCACGTGGTGTATTGCAGTCGCGATGACATTCAAATGCAGTCGGTTGAACAACTCCAGTGTGTGTAAGTATCGCTGGTGAATATCGTATTTACCAAATATTTGATATTTATTGAAGAAAGAAGAACAACATTTCCTGCATGGACCAGCATTGATAGAAATTTGCGTTGGTGCTGTCTGACTGCACAGATGCGGGGGATGGAACGGTGAAACCCGATAACCGTTCATGTATTTCTTGTTCTTTTGTTGGATCTCGCCACAGGCCTGCCGTGCCGTCTGTCGGACGGGTACGTTACAGAAGCACGCATGGTTAACCCGCTATCTGGGCAAACATACCGGACTCCTGAATTCTATTAATCACGATGAATTATTCCTGATGTTTAAGCCCCGCTGATGAGATATGTCGGGCACAAATATTGCTTTGTGGCCTATTGGGGTCTACTTTTCAATTTTCCATCGACATGATTGTGATATTTTTTTCGTTTGATATGAAATTGAAAACTGCTTTTGTAGCGTGGCCGTTCAGTGTAAATTGACATGAGTCTATTAATTTGTTTCAACAAAAGTTTATTTGAACGTTGTCTCTGCTAGCCCATGGATAATTAGAGAAGGCCGAGATAAGGGGCCAATTTTCCTCCCTAATAAAAAGACAATGCGGGATAGATTATTACTGAGGTCGGATGACACCAAGGCTCTCGGTGAACAAATGTCGAGTATTTTCTATAGCTTTTCGTCACGATTCGCGTATTTAAACGGCAGGTTTGTACGAGTTTTTCTTCATAATATACAGACAGAACATAATTGATTTATTTCGTTTATCCGTATATAGCGGCGGGCATCATTGCGCTGGGAAAATTGCTTTCGTATATACTTAATATTAAAAGCGTCATGCACGGTGCTCGTTGTTGCACGATGGAGCGTCCCTGCATATCAATCGTTCAATCACAGAAACGCGAGAAACACATCATTTCTTTATACCTACACACGGATTTGGTTAAAAAAAATCATAGAAAAACTCGTTAAAACTGTACAGAATGTCCTATCAAAATCTTATATACTAAGTATTCAAAGCAATAGTAGCCCAAATTATAATAGCGGAAGACTCGATGTCTGAGGACAGGCACAACGAGGATCCATAAAACAAATCAGCATCTGTTCAAGAAAGTTCACTACAGCTCACGTGCGATCGTGAAATGTTAAACCACGGAATATTATGCGGTGCATTTTGCGGAAACCTGACTATTCATTTAGAAAACGTTCTCTTGTAGTCTTAACAGATGGTTAGCATGTATGATTTCAGCGATACCAAACCCGGATCCAAGCATGTAACCTCGGCATCTGTCCGTGTTCTTCCTGTTGAAGAGTTGGCGGGAAGATAAAGGCTCTCCACCGGCGAACGGAATCCCTGCTGACTTCCCTTCTTCTGTCTCGGCAGCTCGTGCCTGCAGTTTTTATCGTATTTTTTTTTATCGGAGCGTGTGTCCATTGCCGATGGTTACCTGGTTGCTAGGCATGCACGAGGACAAAATTTGAAAAGTGTGTCAGGACGAAATTACAATTCCATGTTCCCGTCGCTCTTCAAGAAATAACTTCCGATTCCATCACGGCGATCTTTCTGAAGTGATTCTATTTTTTTGAACGTGGGCGTCTGTTACATACCTGGTCAATTCGGACAGGTGGTTCATATGGAATTATGTAGATGATTTGGGAAGATAAAAATATGTCTTTCCAGATACTCAGATGAACTCGGGAGGTGTCGTAGCCAAACATCGTTGAAGATGACACCACCATCTGTTGTGATATCGGTATCGTGTAGTCCACTTCCCGTTTCAGTCAATAATCCTAGTCTTCATATTACCCTTACGACAGCATGCCTACTGGCGCCTACATCTCGTGTTTTCGCTCAGATTCGATGTGTTGATGTTCATTTATATGAAGTCGAGGAAACTAGTTCCTGTTCCTGGAATAGCGATAAGAAATCGTAACATGATGTCAACAGACATGTGAACTACCTTTTACATATAACGATTGTTCTTGAAAGAAACTACACTCGAAATAAAAGTGTTGAAGATAACACTCGACAATGGAACTGCTAAAGTAAAACAAAGGAAATGCCAACAGTACAACAAGTACAACAAGACAGCGAAGTGTTAAAATGACCTCCGGCTTTACACCCCCTCCCTCGGCTGGACCGTTGAAGATCTTCCCGATGAGTTTACTGGATTTAAATAACCTGCTCTTAGAGGGCCCATATTCCGGACAATGAAAAGCATTCAGTGGCCTATATTATGGATTGGAAGAACAGGCGTGAACATTTATAACAGTTGGACATGGGAAAACTCCGATGACGGCAACCAAAATTGATCCGATTTGAGAGAAATTCGAATTTCATTTATCACTGAAGGTGAACTATCGGTAAGCCAGGCTTCAACTCCAACAATATAAGACGAGGCAGTTGATGACCTCGTAGTCAGTTGTCTAAATAACGCTTCGAAATGCCGATTCAGAGATAGGCAGAAAATCTGCCAGCTACTCATAGAGCTTTTGATCATTGGGACAAAACACAAGAAAAACTGAGATCGTCCGGTAGAGAACGGTGATGAATTAAACCTGGATCATGCCATTGAAGGTGCATGAATATACAAAACCACAATTTCACACATGGAACGACTCGCGGGAGCGGTCGCAACCAACTATGCCAACGCAAACTGGAGTTTGCGTGGCTACAAACACCTTGCCATATCCAGAAATCTTCCTTTCGGAAGCATATCTGATATATGTGGGAAACCCAAACACTGGGCCAACGTGTCGATTAAAAAGGCCAAAATAAAAAGCGTGGCAGATCGAAGGAAAGAAAACTCTCTAAATTTCATTCACGAACTAAATCACGGAGAGGAACTGATGATTATAGTGGAGGGCCAAGCAATACACAGAGATACGGCCAGAAGTTTCCTTTGATAGAGAGTAACCAATCCCTCTGAAGATTTCTGTGATCAGTTCGACTGTTGAGAACGAAGTATGCGTGACTCTCAACACTGATTATATTAACTAGACAACATCAAACGCCCAACGATACTGAAAGCAAAGCTTGACACAGAGGCCGATGGCAATAAATTTGCTCTTACGTATATCGCTAAATGTATGGGGCCCTATTAGACCAGTCCAAGACATTGCTGACGGCCTATGGTGACACACCAATCTAGCAATATGGTACCTGCACTATTCCATGTAGTAATAACAATGCGAACATGGTTACCTATAGGCACAGGAACCTGTAACCATTGGTCTACCGACATCACTTCACCATAAGCGGGTCACTCTGATCTTTAATCTACAGAAGAACACTGCACATGGGCCAGAACCAGTTAGACTATCACGAAGTGATACAGACAAAAGACCGATCAAAAACAAGGTTGACCTGATCGCCCACTACTCGGACACATTCGTGGGAATCGGTAAATTCCATGGCGAGCATCACATTACTCCTGACCCCTCCGTACAACCCGTCATCCATGCCACTGGTCGAATGCCAACCAGCTTGATAGACGACATACAACGTCAGATGCTCGAAATAGAGGAAGACGGCATCATCACCAAAGTATTAGGAGAACCCACAGCTTGGGTCAACAGCTTAGTGTAAGGCAAGAAACTAAACGGTAGATTAAGACTTTGTCTGGACATAAAGCACTCTGCCATTGCGAGGGTGTCATAGGCATCTCATATGATGTGGTAATTTGGGGTTCATCAACGACCTCGACCGCAACATGCATGCAGTCATGGAGAGATGCGAAAAACTGGCCTCAAATTAGGCCCGGACAAGACCGTAGTGAAGAAAGACACATACAGATCTACGGTATCGTATGCAATGAAAGTGTAGTCCAACCTGACCGTGCTAAGGTATCTGACCCTGCCACTGCTCCACAGCAGATGGCCCCTTCCACTGATAAACAAGAACGCCAGATATTCTCAAAGTTGGAATCTTGGAACAGAGTCGGCTCCTCACGAGACCTAGTAAAAAAGGTAACCAGACTGAGTGGATTCCATCGCACCAAGTATTCTTAGAGTGGATATTAGTGCAAAAGTCACATTGCTTTACTTTGGTGAACCTTCAAGTCGACGCCTCAGTAGAAGAGTTGGGGGCCGCATTGATGCAGGATGGTGAACCCATAACTTTCACAAGCAAGGTTCACATAGATGTGGAATCCAGGTACATGAACCATGAACCCAGAGATACTTTCGCAATAGTCTATGGATGCGAACGTTTTTATATTTACCGGTATGCGTTTCATCGTGGAGTCTGGCCACAAACCACTGGAATCCATCCACCCGGAACACCTTACCTCAGCATCTCACAGCCTACAACGGATGTTTTTTCGACTAAAGTCGCTTGATCTTAAGAGTAGATATCGCCCTGGCAAAGAGATGTAAGTCGCTTGCCGTCTGCACAAAACACTGCCGATAGTTTCCCAAGAATGGAGTCCTGGACCAGTCCAAGACATTGCTGACGACCTATGAGATAGACACCACTGATCCTCATGGTGCAGAATGAAGCGCGTGGTCGGTGTCGGGCCTCACGGGTATTTGTTCTGAATACGAACTTATACTCTATAAATTAAACACAACATTAAAAAGGTTGGTGGAAAACGATGCCGGCGTACTGACAAGAAGTCATATGACCCCACAGACAAATATACTAACTGCACATTTCTAAAAACTTGTATCCCAGCCACGCTTACTTGTATCCCAGCCACGCTTACTTGTAAAGTCAGTAAATTTGTCTGTGGGGTCATATGACTTCATGACTTTATCCAAGATGTCCCCGGAAGGCAATGAACCTGTAGCAAACATGGCTGTCCAGATTCACGAAGTGTGTCATAATTTCACCTCAGCAATGTTGCATCGTCTGAAAACATAAACTGGCACAGATCTCGAACTAAATGCCCTTAAAGAAGTCGTATACACCGGTTGACCAACCACTCAAAAGGAGTTGTCCTCACTGACCAAAACCCTACTAACCAAATTGTGTGCAGACTATACCAACTGTGTGATGAACTTACTGAGAACAATTTCTATGAAAGCACTTTACCAGGTTATATTATTGCATAACTTTCCTGTAGATCTACGGAAGCCTGTCCTCACTAGCAGTACAGACTACCAACTGTATGAGAGAGATTTTTTGCCAATTCTACAGCAGCCAGCTGCCAGTATTGCACTTATACATACTATAAACCTCTACAACAAACCTTGCCATTTGCAGGGAAGCCTGTTACAAATGATACAGGATATATATCACTGTGTTTGATAAATGTGTCATTTCTACAAACGCCTGTTACAAGTTCAGCGGACATGCACTATGATGCATACATACGTCACAATGACTTAAGCCTGCTAGAAGCTTTGCAGACTATTTTGGCTATTGTGCGCGTTCAGGCTACGAACATTGGTCACCAGTGCAATTTCTGCAGACTAACATATACATCTGTCGTGTAATAATAGAAATGGTACATATATGGTTGGGTATTTTTTCTCATATCTTTTTCTATTGTGATAAATCCAAGTTATATGGCAAAAGTGGTCATGTTCATGTTGGTCGAACTATTTCTTCGAACAATATTTTCTTGATCGTAGCTGAGAAACCAGACACAAGAGTCACCATACAATTTATTATCAGAGAGCGACAAAAAAAAAACATTGGTCAAAAATTTGATTGAACCAGGAATAATATGGTCGCTTAGTATTACATGCTCGAAGGCTACCACGCATTTCTTGGTCGACACTTTCGACCATTGGCCACACACCCCTCACCAAGGGTTATATGGTCGAAGTGGCCATATAATTCTAAGAGTGTACACTTGCAACTGACAGTGAAGATAGACCTACTGCTAGAACGTATCCGTGCTATGGACGTCCCGAGATGAGAATAGTTAGCCGTAGAAGACGCTAAATGACGTCCACACGGCCCCTAGCACCGGCTTAAGTGGAATTAGGTACGCTAGCTGTGATGACAGATCTGCTCAAACAAATAACTCATCTGATGTTAATGGATGAGCGTCGAGGACATCTGAGGCGAAGTAAACGCCTCAACATGAGGTAAATCTGATAAATGGAAGAATACCAGGGAAACCTAACCTGCAATGCCCGACGTCGTATAGCCCAATTCAGAAAGGGTTTTTTCTCCCTTGTTCCTCTTGAGCGTGTTGGTGAAGAGAATTTTCGGTAAGTACTGAAGGCCTTCACGATTATTCTATTTTTCTAGAAAATGTTCTATCTAATGTATACGTATATACGTGATCTATCGGTTCGTGTAAAAAATATCATGGAATAGGTTTTTTCTCAAACAAATATTCTGAATAGTTTTAATGTATAATTCAAAATAATTGCGGGTGCCTTTGGTAAAAGTGAAACCGAGGCGACTACTTCCCGGAAGCAGCTTTTCATACCTCTAACCTTAAAGAGCGGCAGTTATTCAGGGGGAGAGCAGCAACTTTCCAGAAAGGGCTATACGGATAAATCCGAACGACTCTGGAGATTGTACTGCGCTACAGTTGAATAGGCATTTGCAAACAAAAGTCATCACAGGTGAGGCTGTGAATAAGATAACCCAACACTGCCAGTGTAAACGAATGGTTCGTTACATAAGCGTAACCTCACATGCGCAACGACGTCGTTTCGCGGCTAAAAATTCCATATTGTTAGCTATATATGCTTGTACCATACGTTCGATTCAGATACCGTGTAATCTCCCTATTGGCCTTGATCGTCGTGTATCGTGCATGTATATTCAGTGTAGTATCTAAAGCTCATTTCTGCACGTTTATGTTCCATATTCTCATATAGGCGAGTATCAAAGGCAATTATGACCGATTGAAGATACTATAGAAACAGGCTGACCTCAGACCATTAGCCTAGGGAGGAGCAGACAGATTTCTGTATGCCGCCGTAAATGATGAATATCGTGGAGTGTAAAAAGTGTGATCTGTTTTCCCTGTCTCGTTTGCTTTGTAACCGACATCGATTACCGATCGTCGGACGAGACCCAACGGGCCTATAACCGAACAAATAATATGCTAAGTGTTCGGTCACGTTCTCCAAACAGCGAGGAGCTTCTGGTAGAATGACGTACTATAAAATGGTAAAGTCAAGCCGCGTGTGTTCTCGATAGGACCGATGCAACGGCGATATAACGTGTGCCCACCTGCCCTGCTGATTGTTTATATACGGGTACTATACCCTCTCCATGATTCTTGGTAGGTTTGTTCCTGATAAAAGACCACAGTGGCCTTTCATATTGACCGTGAACAGTGAAATATCTTCTCACCTGGGCATCTATATATGAGAGTCCCAATGTCTGAATAATAAGAAACCCGCAGTTATCGAACCGAAACTCGAAATTTTCTAACAGAAAACTTAAGTTACCGGTATCGAAGAGAAATCCATGCTTTACGTGAACTGCAGTTAACGATCGATAAACCCATGTTATCTGCCATAGATCGGTCCATAGTTAACGGTCGAAAACCTGGATTATTCGAATTTCCGGTTGTCGTGAATGAAACCCGTCCCCTAACCTCGTTCATGTATTTCTCTCCTATTAATGGTCAAACAGAAAACCGTTCAATAACTACGAGTTTCTGATATTTGGACATTTCGGCACGCGATATTTCGGTAAGCGACATTTCGGAACGCGATATTTCGGCATACGACATTTTGAACACAAAGTGAAGAGTACGACATTTCGGCATGCGACAATTCGGCACGTTTGTTTTCCAGGCCAAATTATACTAAAGATAAAGATTCTCACATTCTTGTTTTAACAGATGTTTAACATATAAAAAGACCATTTTAAAGGTTACCAAGTTGTAGATTCTTTCACCGCGATTAACTTTTTACATATATATACAGTTGGTGTAGAAAGACATTTGGTTTTGTCATAAGGCGAAATGCAAAAGCAAGTATTGAGGTACGGCATACCGTAATGTCTTTCAGATACTTTGGGAATATTTTATTACCAGTAAAATATCCCATCAATCAACCAACTGTGAAAAAGTCGAAAAGTCTCGGATAATCCCCAACAGAGAATTTACAACTTGGTAATCGGTAAACCTCAAAATGGTCTATTTATGTTATAACCATATGTTAAAAAAGAATGTGAAAATCTTTATAATTTGGCTTGCAAATGAAGGGTGCCGAAATGTCGCATGCACAAATGCCATATCCCTCACGTTGTGCCGAAATGTCGCGTGCCGAAATGTCGCTCAACGAAATGTCGCGTGCCGAAATGTCCTGACATCGCCTAGTACACCAGTCCAAGTGCAAAGACGTGTAAGGGCAGTACATGCAGTCCCATACGGAAACACAAGCACAGTACGCAATGGGTAACATAATTCGTCCAGCCATTTTCTGTTGAACACGTTTGTTAGGGAGGAATGATGAATGATTATGCTGGACTATTAACGATGTGTACATTCTGTGGGCGACAGTCATGGCTCCAATATAACTGTATTCGTTTATCTTTATAGGTGACCCTGCAGGATGTTCTACATGAAGACGGATAGTAGTATAGAAAAACCCGATAGACTCACCTTTTGCCGGGGGAGGTAACTCTTGCATCCGACAGGGGGCGCTGTTTCCATGTTATAGTATAGGAAGCGGCCATTTACGGCCTTTGTCCTCTGGGCCGCAAGGCCGCTATAGTTCCGGCAACCTTTGACCTCGAATTCTTCCGCGGTGATGCGGTCTGATGGTGATGCGGTCGCGAGAGAAAGCTTCCGCGGAGAGAAAGTAGTCCCATGGGTTGACTTCCAATGTTAATGTATACGGGGAATACCTAAATAGACGTTTTGGGATCTAGGGGAGCCACTATTGGTCCGATTGAGTCGAGTGAGGTATCCATGTGAAACCTGTGTAAGGGGGCATCCGATGGGCTGAGTGTGGGGTTGAAATATGGGCATTCTGCGCATGCGCAGCAGACCAAGGGTATGGAAATAGACGTTTTCGGGTCTTTGTGGGCCACTAGTGGTCCTATGGAGTCGTATGAGGTATCAATGTGAAGCCTATGTGAGGGGGCATCCGTCTGGACTAGTGTCTCGGCCGTTGTCAACATTCTGCGCATGCGCAGACAGGGAATTGTGGGAAAAGGGTATGGAGATAGCCGTTTTGCGGCCGAGGTAGGCCCCTAGTGAGCCGATTGGGTCAAGTGAGGTATCAATGTGAGGGGGCATCCACCTGGACTAGTGGCTCGGCCGTTGTCAACATTCTGCGCATGCGCAGACAGGGAATTGTGGGAAAAGGATATAGAAATAGACGTTTTGGAGTCTAGGTAAGCCCCTAGTGGGCCGATCGGGTCGAGTGAGGTATCGTTGTGAAGGATACATGAGGAGGCATCCGCCTGGTCTAGTGGGTCGGCCGTTGTCAACATTCTGCGCATGCACAGACAGGGAATTGTGGGAAAAGGGCATGGAAGTAGACGTTTTGGGGTCTCTTTGGGCCCCTAGTGGTCCTATGGAGTCGGGTGAGATATCGTTGTGAAGGATACGTGAGGGGGCATCCGCCTGTACTAGTTTGACGTGGAACTGGCGTCATTCTGCGCATGCGCAGTAGGCAAAGGGTATGGAAATATACGTTTTGGGGTCGAGGTGGGCCACTATTGGTCCTATGGAGTCGTATGGGGTATCAATGTGAAGCCTATGTGAGAGGGCATCCTATCAACCCTAGCCAAAAGGGCTAATATCGGTCTCCGGGCTTATTGGGACCTGCCTATCAAGTCAATGGGGTGGGTGCATGTAAAATTAGGATTTTGCCCCGAAAATATAAAAAGCGGAACGCGGACTTTACCCCTAAAATAGGGGAAAACACCTATCAACCCTATCCCAATTTCGGAGCTCCGAGTTCCAAGAGCTCCGGAGATCCAAGTTCCAAGAGCTCCGGAGCCCTGAGTTCCAAGAGCTCCGGAGCTCCGACGCCACCACCGGGCGTTGACGGGCGAGTGTGTGTGTGTGAGTGAGTGAGTGAGTGAGTGAGTGAGTGAGTGAGTAAGTGAGTGAGTGAGTGAGTGAGTGAGTGAGTGAGTGAGTGAGTGAGTGAGTGAGATCCTACTGGACTAATCTAACGTCCGTTTTCATCATTTTGCGCATGCGCAGTATGGCCGTCGTATATAAAGCAGCCATTTTGGGGATTCGTGGAGGTTTGTTGAGTGGTTGACCATCCCTGGTCAGATGGATCGTGTGGGGTATCAGTGTGAAGCTCTCGTAGGAAAAGTAGAAATTATCCCTCATTTGTGGGGCGCTCACTTCCGGTTGTGTGGGGCGCTGCCCTCACCCAATCAGAAGCGAGTATTTTGACCCGGTGCATTATGGGACATATCCAAGATGGCGGCGTCTGCCTTCTGGTTCAAGATAGCGGCACGTCCGGTGTAGAAAACTGACCATTTTGTCGGAATGTGGTCATCTGGTGTCGAAAACCGGACCTTGTATGGGTTCCGCCTAATTTGGTGTAGCGATGGACCACTATTGGTCCGAATGCGTCCTGTGGGGTGTCATCTTGTAGTTCTCGGGATGCAGACCACGATTTGAAGGATGTTCACGTCATCTGTGATGTCATTGGTGACGTCATCAGTGGGAGTAGTAGCCAAAGTGGCCATTTTGGAGCAGTGAAAGAAGGTATTTGGTGTAGAGATGGACCATCTTTGGTTCGAATGTGTCGAGGGAAGTGTCATCTTGCAGTTTTCGGGGTGTAGACTCCATTTGGGGGATGTCCACAGCATCTGTGACGTCATCGGTGACGTCATCAGTACGCGTAGAAGCGAAAGAAAATGTTTTATAATTGGCTCAGTGCCAATTTTTTCCCACGATTTGGACTGATGAGAGACACATGTTCATTCCTATATTTACAGACACCACCACCACCACCACCACACACCACCACCACCACCGCACACCACCACCACCACCACCACCAACGCCACCACCGGGCGTTGACGGGCGTCAACCACTCAACAAACCTCCACGAATCCCCAAAATGCCTGCTTTATATACGACGGCCATACTACGCATGCGCAAAATGATGAAAACGGACGTTACATTAGTCCAGTAGGATCCCACTCACTCACTCACTCACTCACTCACTGTCGTTAGTGCGTCCATGCGTTAAGACGGCCGTTAGGGACGCCTCACGGGCGTTGTGCACGCTTCACTCACTCACTCACTCACTCACTCACTCACTCACTCACTCACTCATTCATTCACTCACTCACTCACTCACACTCACTCGCCCGTCAACGCCCGGTGGTGGCGTCGGAGCTCCGGAGCTCTTGGAACTCGGGGCTCCAGAGCTGTTGGAACTCGGATCTCCGGAGCTCTTGGAACTCGGAGCTCCGGAGCTCTTGGAGCTCCGAAATTGGGATAGGGTTGATAGGTGTTTTCCCCTATTTTAGGGGTGAAGTCCGCGTTCCGCTTTTTATATTTTCGGGGCAAAATCCTAATTTTACATGCACCCACCCCATTGACTTGATAGGCAGGTCCCAATAAGCCCGGAGACCGATATTAGCCCTTTTGGCTAGGGTTGATAGGTGTTTTCCACTATTTTAGGGGCAAAGTCCGTGTTCCGCTTTTATATTTTCGGGAAAAAATCGTAATTTTACATGCACTCACCCATGACTGGATGCTCCATCACGACTGCTTTACATTGATACCTCACTCAACTCCATCGGACCACTAGGGACCCACCTAGACCCTAAAACGTCTATATCCATACACTTTGTCTACTACCCATGCGCAGAATGACGTCAGTTCCACGTCATACTAGTCCAGAGTATCCTTTACAACGATACCTCACTCGACCCCATCGGACAACCAGGGGCCCAAATAGACCCCAAAATGTCCATTCCAATGCCCTTTTCCCACAATTCCCTGTCTGCGCATGCGCAGAATGTTGACAACGGCCGAGACACTAGTCCAGGTGGATACTCCTTTACGAATGCTTCACATTGATACCTCATACGACTCCATAGGACCAATAGTGGCCCACCCAGACCCCAAAACGTCTATTTCCATATCCTTTTCCCACAATTCCCTGTTTGCGCATGCGCAGACTGTTGACAACGGCCGAGACACTAGCCCAGACGGATGCCCCCTCACATAGGCTTCACATTGATACCTCATACGACTCCATAGGACCAATAGTGGCCCACCTCGAACCCAAAACGTATATTTCCATACCCTTTGCCTACTGCGCATGCGCAGAATGACGCCAGTTCCACGTCAAACTAGTACAGGTGGATGCCCCCTCACGTATCCTTCACAACGATATCTCACCCGACTCCATAGGACCACAAGGGGCCCAAATAGACCCCAAAACGTCTACTTCCATGCCCTTTTCCAACAATTCCCTGTCTGTGCACGCGCAGAATGTTGACAACGGCCGTCCCACTAGACCAGGCGGATGCCTCCTCACGTATCCTTCACAACGATACCTCACTCGACCCTATCGGGTCACTAGGGGCTTACCTAGACTCCAAAACGTCCATTTCCATACCCTTTTCCCACAATTCCCTGTCTGCGCATGCGCAGATTGTTGACAACGGCCGAGCCACTAGACCAGGTGGATGCCCCCTCACATAGGCTTCACATTGATACCTCACTTGACCCAATCGGCCCACTAGGGGCTTACCTCGACCGCAAAACGGCTATCTCCATACCCTTTTCCCACAATTCCCTGTCTGCGCATGCGCAGAATGTTGACAACGGCCGAGACACTAGTCCAGGCGGATGCCCCCTCACATAAGCTTCACATTGATACCTCATACGACTCCATAGGACCACTAGTGGCCCACAAAGACCCGAAAACGTCTATTTCCATACCCTTGGTCTACTGCGCATGCGCAGAATGCCCATATTTCAACCCCACACTCAGCCCATCGGATGCCCCCTTACACAGGTTTCACATGGATACCTCACTCGACCCAATCGGACCAATAGTGGCTCCCCTAGATCCCAAAACGTCTATTTAGGTATTCCCCGTATACATTAACACTGGAAGTCAACCCATGGGACTACTTTCTCTCCGCGGAAGCTTTGTCTCGCGACTGCATCGCCACCAGACCGCATCACCGCGGAAGAATTCGAGCTCAAAGGTTGCCGGAACTATAGCGGCCTTGCGGCCCAGAGGACAAAGGCCGTAAATGGCCGCTTCCTATACTATAATATGGAAACAGCGCCCCCTGTCGGATGGAAGTATAGAAAAACCCGATAGACTCACCTTTTGCCGGGGGAGGTAACTCTTGCATCCGACAGGGGGCGCTGTTTCCATGTTATAGTATAGGAAGCGGCCATTTACGGCCTTTGTCCTCTGGGCCGCAAGGCCGCTATAGTTCCGGCAACCTTTGACCTCAAATTCTTCCGCGGTGATGGGGTCTGGTGGTGATGCGGTCGCGAGAGAAAGCTTCCGCGGAGAGAAAGTAGTCCCATGGGTTGACTTCCAATGTTAATGTATACGGGGAATACCTAAATAGACGTTTTGGGACCTAGGGGAGCCACTATTGGTCCGATTGGGTCGAGTGAGGTATCCATGTGAAACCTGTGTAAGGGGGCATCCGATGGACTGAGTGTGGGGTTGAAATATGGGCATTCTGCGCATGCGCAGTAGACCAAGGGTATGGAAATAGACGTTTCGGGTCTGTGTGGGCCACTAGTGGTCCTATGGAGTCGTATGAGGTATCAATGTGAAGCCTATGTGAGGGGGCATCCGTCTGGACTAGTGTCTCGGCCGTTGTCAACATTCTGCGCATGCGCAGACAGGGAATTATGGAAAAGGGTATGGAGATAGCCGTTTTGCGGTCGAGGTAAGCCCCTAGTGGGCCGATTGGGTCAAGTGAGGTATCAATGTGAAGCCTATGTGAGGGGGCATCCACCTGGACTAGTGGCTGGGAATTGTGGCAAAAGGGTATGGAAATAGACGTTTTGGAGTCTAGGTAAGCCCCTAGTGGGCCGATCGGGTCGAGTGAGGTATCGTTGTGAAGGATACGTGAGGAGGCATCCGCCTGATCTAGTGGGTCGGCCGTTGTCAACATTCTGCGCATGCACAGACAGGGAATTGTGGGAAAAGGGCATGGAAGTAGACGTTTTGGGGTCTATTTGGGCCCCTAGTGGTCCTATGGAGTCGGGTGAGATATCGTTGTGAAGGATACGTGAGGGGGCATCCGCCTGTACTAGTTTGACGTGGAACTGGCGTCATTCTGCGCATGCGCAGTAGGCAAAGGGTATGGAAATATACGTTTTGGGGTCGAGGTGGGCCACTATTGGTCCTATGGAGTCGTATGATGTATCAACGTGAAGCCTATGTGAGAGGGCATCCGTCTGGGTTAGTGTCTCGGCCGTTGTCAACATTCTGCGCATGCACAGACAGGGAATTGTGGGAAAAGGGCATGGAAGTAGACGTTTTGGGGTCTATTTGGGCCCCTAGTGGTCCTATGGAGTCGGGTGAGATATCGTTGTGAAGGATACGTGAGGGGGCATCCGCCTGTACTAGTTTGACGTGGAACTGGCGTCATTCTGCGCATGCGCAGTAGGCAAAGGGTATGGAAATATACGTTTTGGGGTCGAGGTGGGCCACTATTGGTCCTATGGAGTCGTATGATGTATCAATGTGAAGCCTATGTGAGAGGGCATCCGTCTGGGCTAGTGTCTCGGCCGTTGTCAACAGTCTGCGCATGCGCAAACAGGGAATTGTGGGAAAAGGGTATGGGAATAGACGTTTTGGGGGCTGGGTGGGCCACTATTGGTCCTATGGAGTCGTATGAACTCCCCGGGGCTAGGGGCCGTATGAACCCATGTACTTCAAGATCCTCATGGTACTCATATGAACAGTCACAATCAAAGCGTGACTGAGATACATCCTTTTTTTTAGATGACGACTCTATAACGAATATTATGGATTAAGAATACTGATCAGCGATACGGATTTGATATTTTTGGAACATCATGATGTCTTGCCGGCATCATTGAAAACTGTTGACCGCTTCTCTTGCAGGAAACAAGCCTATGTTTATGTATACTATGATTGTCTTTTTGAATTTGGTGCTAATACTGTTATGTGGAAAATGGAATAGGTCTTTGGATTATGGACGCGGATATTCTCTAATGGACGACGGCTGGATTATGAATGACGGACTAGACGCTTGTAATCAATGTGAAGCATTCGTAAAGGAGTATCCACCTGGACTAGTGTCTCGGCCGTTGTCAACATTCTGCGCATGCGCAGACGGAATTGTGGGAAAAGGGCATTGCAATGGACATTTTGGGGTCTATTTGGGCCCCTGGTCGTCCGATGGGGTCGAGTGAGGTATCGTTATAAAGGATACGTGAGGGGGCATCCGTCTGGACTAGTATGACGTGGAACTGACGTCATTCTACGCATGGGCAGTAGACAAAGTGTATGGAAATAGACGTTTTAGGGTCTAGGTGGGTCCCTAGTGGTCCGATGGAGTTGAGTGAGGTATCAATGTAAAGCAGTCGTGATGGAGCATCCAGTCATGGGTGGGTGCATGTAAAATTAGGATTTTTTGCCGAAAATATAAAAGCTGAACACGGACTTTGCCCCTAAAATAGTGGAAAACACCTATCAACCCTAGCCAAAAGGGCTAATATCGGTCTCCGGGCTTATTGGGACCTGCCTATCAAGTCAATGGGGTGGGTGCATGTAAAATTAGGATTTTGCCCCGAAAATATCAAAAACGGAACGCGGACGTTACCCCTAAAATAGGGGAAAACACCTATATTTACAGACACTACCACCACCACCACCACCACACACCACCACCACCGCACACCACCACCACCACCACCAACGCCACCACCGGGCGTTGACGGGCGTCAACGCCCGGTGGTGGTGGTGGGGTGGTGGTGGTAGCTCCCGTGTGGCAGAGCTCTTGGATCGGAGCTCTTGGAGCTCAAAGCTTGTGGAGCTCAGAGCTCGGAAATGACCTCATCGCATGCATGCGCGCGTACCTGTGCTGCCCCCGCACCATGGTGTACCCTATTCCCTACGGGCTATAGGGTACAGGGTGCACCACAGGTACGCAATTTCCACTTTTCCTACGAGAGCTTCACACTGATACCCCACACGATCCATTTGACATGGGATGGTCAACCACTCAACAAACCTCCACGAATCCCCAAAATGCCTGCTTTATATACGACGGCCATACTGCGCATGCACAAAATGATGAAAACGGACGTTACATTAGTCCAGTAGGATCCCACTCACTCACTCACTCACTCACTCACTCACTCACCGTCGTTAGTGCGTCCACGCGTTAAGACGGGCGTTGGGGACGCCTCACGGGCGTTGTGCACGCTTGCTTCACTCACTCACTCACTCACTCACTCACTCACTCACTCACTCACACTCACTCGCCCGTCAACGCCCGGTGGTGGCGTCGGAGCTCCGGAGCTCTTGGAACTCGGGGTTCCGGAGCTCTTGGAACTCGGATCTCCGGAGCTCTTGGAACTCGGAGCTCCGAAATTGGGATAGGGTTGATAGGTATTTTAGGGGTAAAGCTCGCGTTCCGCTTTTTATATTTTCGGGGCAAAATCCTAATTTTACATGCACCCACCCATGACTGGATGCTCCTTCACGACTGCTTTACATTGATACCTCACTCAACTCCATCGGACCACTAGGGACCCACCTAGACCCTAAAACGTCTATTTCCATACACTTTGTCTACTACCCATGCGCAGAATGACGTCAGTTCCACGTCATACTAGTCCAGGCGGATGTCCCCTCACGTATCCTTTACAACGATACCTCACTCGACCCCAGCGGACGATCAGGGGCCCAAATAGACCCCAAAATGTCCATTCCAATGCCCTTTTCCCACAACTCCCTGTCTGCGCATGCGCAGAATGTTGACAACGGCCGAGACACTAGTCCAGGTGGATACTCCTTTACGAATGCTTCACATTGATACGTCATACGACTCCATAGGACCAATAGTGGCCCACCCAGACCCCAAAACGTCTATTTCCATACCCTTTTCTCACAATTCCCTGTTTGCGCATGCGCAGACTGTTGACAACGGCCGAGACACTAGCCCAGACGGATGCCCTCTCACATAGGCTTCACATTGATACCCCATACGACTCCATAGGACCAATAGTGGCCCACCTCGACCCCAAAACGTATATTTCCATACCCTTTGCCTACTGCGCATGCGCAGAATGACGCCAGTTCCACGTCAAACTAGTACAGGCGGATGCCCCCTCACGTATCCTTCACAACGATATCTCACCCGACTCCATAGGACCACTAGGGGCCCAAATAGACACCAAAACGTCTACTTCCATGCCCTTTTCCCACAATTCCTTGTCTGTGCATGCGCAGAATATTGACAACGGCCGACCCGCTAGACCAGGCGGATGCCTCCTCACGTATCCTTCACAACGATACCTCACTCGACCCCATCGGCCCACTAGGGGCTTACCTAGACTCCAAAACGTCAATTGCCATACCCTTTTCCCACAATTCCCTGGCTGCGCATGCGCAGAATGTTGACAACGGCCGAGCCAATAGTCCAGGTGGATGCCCCCTCACATAGGCTTCACATTGATACCTCACTTGACCCAGTCGGCCCACTAGGGGCTTACCTCGACCGCAAAACGGCTATCTCCATACCCTTTTCCCACAATTCCCTGTCTGCGCAGAATGTTGACAACGGCCGAGACACTAGTCCAGACGGATGCCCCCTCACATAGGCTTCACATTGATACCTCATACGACTCCATAGGACCACTAGTGGCCCACAAAGACCCGAAAACGTCTATTTCCATACCCTTGGTCTACTGCGCATGCGCAGAATGCCCATATTTCAACCCCACACTCAGCCCATCGGATGCCCCCTTACACAGGTTTCACATGGATACCTCACTCGACCCAATCGGACCAATAGTGGCTCCCCTAGATCCCAAAACGTCTATTTAGGTATTCCCCGTATACATTAACATTGGAAGTCAACCCATGGGACTACTTTCTCTCCCCGGAAGCTTTCTCTCGCGACCGCATCACCACCAGACCGCATCACCGCGGAAGAATTCGAGGTCAAAGGTTGCCGGAACTATAGCGGCCTTGCGGCCCAGAGGACAAAGGCCGTAAATGGCCACTTCCTATACTATAACATGGAAACAGCGCCCCCTGTCGGATGCAAGAGTTACCTCCCCCGGCAAAAGGTGAATCGGGTTTTTCTATATTACTACGGATTACACTGGAATCATGTTAACTATAAAAATATGGAGACAGATGAAAACTTTTTTGAACTATAATACAGATGAAGAGTTTCATCAACTACCGATGAACATTGCATAAACCGGATCGACAATTTCAGCAACCAAAAATATCCACAATTTCAGGAACTACATATTAATGGACGTCAACTATTAACTATACAGGTCAATAATTTCATCAAGTATAAATACAGATCAACGATTTTACAGTTCATTATTTTCATCAAATATGAATACAAATCAACAATTTCATATACTAGGAATGAAGGTCGACAACTCGAGTAACACTATAGATCATCAATTTCATCAGCTTTAAATGCACTTCATTAATTACATCAGCTACAAACACAGGACTTCAGGTAAACAAAAACTATCAACAATATCAGCAGCCTTAACAAGAGAGGGCGGCAAAATTGTATAATTTATAACAATTTATATATTTATAAAATTCACAGCATCAGCTGATCATTAGTTTTGTCGTCAAGTAGAAGAAATATTTCGTTCATTTGGACGGCTTTCTCGTCTCTGAGGAGAAATATTAACGGTGTCCTCAGAACCCACGCGTGTGAGCCCTGCCACAAGTCCGCCTTATGGTCAAAATGAGCCATTTTGTCCGTGACCGTTTCATCTTGTGCCGCGCTGCGAACGCTGCTGTGGGAAGATTCTCCTCTGTGGATGTTCCCATATCATGCATGCCGCAAGGTTTTAAGGCGTTCCTGGATATTGTTATCTGGAAGCTATTGCCGCTTACGTATATCAGATGGAGAGCGCATGTATGTGACATGAATATCTCCAATTAGAGCACCTGTATCACTGACCAAGGATAGCTATTCTGAAGCCCCCGACCATCTTCCACCAGTCTTTGTGTGCCACTGAACCAGTATTCACTTGCGATGTAACACACGCCTTCGTTCAAAGTTTTATTGACGTGTATAATATAAAAGCACAAGAGAGAGATGAAGCGGTCCTAATCAGTTAATTTCTAGTTCGGGAGCACGATCAACGTCAAAATAAAATGCGATGTAGAGATGAGAAAGCGTTATTCCGCACGCAAACCCCCTACCAGGCCAAAGAGGATCATCAAATCAGTAAATTAGTCGTGATTTTCTCTGACCAGTCAAGGGTATCGCTCTCGCGTGTTCCATGAGACAAGGTGATCGAGGGTCCATTTATCGCGCTCAGACTGTGGGAATACGAGCCGGTGCTCATTGCCAGTTTGAAATACAATATCTAAAAAAGTGAAAGCAGAATATTCTACCAACTGAATAATATGCTACACTGTAATATGGAGATCGACAAATGAGCAATGGACCTGTCAATGTGACAATAGGTTGCTTGATGTTATCCGATTACTTATTTTTTTTATTTTTGTTTCTTCGTTCTCGTCCCAGATCTGCGGTGACCAGTTGTTACCAGTACGTTACTTAAGACACTCGAAAGTCTGAAGGTGTCTGAGCGTCTCAGATGCTTTGAGATGAGTCTTTCGTTGGCACAATTCTTGGCGGTCAATTTTCTGGAGAGTTACGTAACCAATGGCGCTACTTCATGTAATTGACTAACATCAAACGATTTTAAACCAATGGAGTTGCATGAAATCAATTACTCCTTATCAAATATCCCCATGCCCAGTGTTCTTATTCTTTCCTTATTTGGTATGGGATATGTTACATAGAAGCTCCCGATTTAAGGCTTATCACATGGGAACCGGGTATCACCTCGATAACTTTAGATTCGCCGCTATCATTGTTGATAGTTACACACGTTGACACTGACAGTTCTTTGCCCACAATGTAGGATGGTAACCAGTTACAAATGGTTACACCTGCAAAATCTGCTTTGCCATTCATGCGCAATTAGGAACTTCAAAGAATAATTATTATACAGAATAAGCATTTTGCACATTCCCTATTTAAACTGTGTCGTCATTTTTGAAGATATTTCTTACTTTATTTGAGATATATAAAGATTCACGTGTTGACCACTTCAAAGGAAAAAGAAACGGTTGTAATATGCGTTATGGTTTGAAATGGGCGAGGAAATTCTTCGTCGACTAGTGCTGCCTAACTCATGTCGAACGCCAACAACAATTCGTTATATTCCCATATGTTCACAGGCTGACATAATCATATAAACACCCGTGAAACGAGAACATCACGCGATAATTAAAGCCTATCAATCACAGTGTTAATATATATGTCAAACACAGGTTTAGACATGATGAGATAATACCGTACTGTGTCAATATCAATTGGTGACTTTGTCAGTCACGCCGATGATTCTGTAACATGAAGGTGACACAACAGAAGAATAAGTCGTATGAACTCGCTGTATGTTCATAGAAGTCATTTTGTAGAGAAAAAAACCTGAAAGATCATTAATTTGTTTCGTTACGTCGTCATACTAGTAAGCATTCCAAACAAATTGTCTTTGAGTTTATTGTCAACTTTTTTGCCGTTTATGACTGACGTTCCAAATCTTCAATCCTTTGTTTCGTTTCCCGCGTTTGATCACCGAGTCACGAAATCCATGTTAATCTGTATGAATGGCCTAGGGATACAGATCAACACAGCGCATGTGTGACAGTACTGCTGATATATCATCTAATGTAGATAGTGTCAGGATCTATTGTTATCTCGCTGAGAAACATATGTTGTGTCCAAATGTTTCACACACACTTCAAGTTTGATTTTTTCAAAAAAGAATGAGGCATTAAAAAGAAATTGTCAGATATCAAAGAGATTCAATGTTGTGAGAATAATAAGTTTGCGAACGATTACGGAATATGGAAAAATAAGATGTCAAACAATCAATTTCGCGAGAAGGCCGGGCGAACGGGCGAGACATATTCATCAACGATTAAGGCTTATGGTCAACCAAGATCGCAGCAAGGCCGGCAGAAAGGGCGAACTACACACAAGAACGATCAAGGTATATGATCAACCAAGATCATAGGAAGGCCGAAACAACTGGCGAACAGTACACAAGAACGATCAAGATCTATGGTCATCCAAAATCGTAGGAAGGCCGGGACAACGGGCGAACCATATACATGAACGATCAAGGTCTGTGGTCAACCAAGAACGGGCGAACCTTCACATGAACGATTAAGGCCTATAGTTAAACCAAGATCTCGGGAAGGACGGAAGAGCGGGCGAATCATACAAAAGAAAGATCAAGGCCTATGGTCAACCAATATCTTAGGAATACCGGAAGATCGGGCGAGCCACAAACATGAACGATCAAGGCCTATGGTAAACCAAGATCACGGGAAGGCTGGAACAACGGGCGAAACATAAACAAAAATGATCAATACACATAAACGATCAAGGCCTATGGTCAACCAAGACCATAGGAAGGCCAGAAGAACGGGCGAACCATATTCATGAACGATCTAAGCCTATGATCAACCAAGATCATAGGACGGTCGGAAGAACGGGCGAACCATATATTCATAAACGATCTAAGCCTATGGTCAAACAAGATCTTAGGAAGGTCGGAAGAACGGCGAACCATATACAGGATCGATCAAGGCCTACGGTCAACCAAGTTCATAGGAAGGCTTGAAGATCGAGCGAACCATATTGATGAACGCTCAAGGCTTATGGTGCACCAAGATGGTAGGAAACCCGGAAGAACCCATATATTAATGAACGATTTTAACCAAGATGGTAGGAAGGCAGGAGAAACGGGCGAGCCATATTCACGAACGATCAAGGTCTATGGTCAACCAAGATCGTTGGAAGGAAGGGAGAATGAGTGAACCATATTCATGAATGATCAAGGTCTATGGTCAACCAAGATCGCAGGAAGAATGGAAAAATGGGCGAACGATCAAGACTTATGGCCAACCAATATCGTAGGGAGGCCGCAAGAACGGGCGAACCATATTAATGAACGTTGAAGGCCAATGACCAACCAAGATCGCATGAAGGCCACAAGAACAGACGAAACATATTCACAAATGTTCAAGACATGTGGTCAGCCAAGATCGTGGGAAGAACGGACGCACCATATTAATGAACGATGAAGGCTTATGGTTAACCAAAACGAAAGATTATGGAAACTAAGATCAAAGTAAGAGGGTCAAACAATGTTGTGGGAAGGCCGGGCGAGCGGGTGAGCCATATTCAAGAACGATTAAGGCCTATGGTCAATCAAAATCTTAGGAAGGCCGAAAGAGCGGGCGAACCATACACATAAACGATCAATGCCTATGGTCAACCAAGTAGAAATGGCGGAAGATCGAGCGAATCATAGCCATGAACGACCAATGCCTCTGATCAACCAAGATCTTAGAAAGGCCGGAAGGACGGGAGAAACATATTCATGAACGATCTAAGCCTATGGTCAACCAAGATAGTAGGAAACCCGGAAGATCGGGCGAGCCATAACCATGAACGGCCAAGGCTTATGGTGCACCAAGATGGTAGGAAACCCGGAAGAAGGGGTGACCCATATATTAATGAACGATTAACATCTCTTTTCGACCAAGATCGTAGGAAGGCCGGAAAAACGAGCGAGCCATTCACGAACGATCAAGGCAAATGGACAGTCAGGAACACAGGAAGGCCGGAACAACAGGCGACCCATATTCATGAATGATCACGGCCTATGGTCAAGCAAGATCGTAGGAAAGCCGGAAGTATGGACAAACCGTATCCATGAACGATTAAGGCCTATGGTCAACCAAGATCGCAAGAAGGCCGGAAGAACGGGCGAATCATATTCATGAACTCCAAGGCTTATGATCAACCAAGATCGTAGGAAGGCCGAAAGAACGGGCGAACCATATTAATGAACGAACAAGGCCTGTAGTCAACGAAGATGAACGATTATGAATCATAAAAACCTAAGACCAGAGTAAGAGGTTCGATCGATCAATCTCGTGGGAAGGCCGGGCGAACGGGCGAGTCATATCCATGAGCGATCAAGGCCTATGGTCAGCCAAGATCGCAGGAAGGCCGAAAGAACGGGCGAGCTATAAACATGATCGATCAAGGCTTATGGTCATCCAAGATCGTAGGAAGGCCGCAAAAAGGGCGAACAATATGCATGAACAAGCATATTGTTAACCAAGATCGCAGGAAGGCCGGAAGAACAGCGAACCATATTCATGAACGATCAAGGCCTATGTTCAACCAAGATCGTAGGAAGGCTTGACGACCGGCCGAACCATAGTGTGGAACGAACAAGGCCTATGGTAAACCAAGATCCTTGAAACGCCGGAAGAACGGGAGGCCCATGTACCTGAACGATCAACGCCTATGGTCAACCAAGATCGTAGGAAGGCCTGAAGAACGGGGGAGCCATATTCACGAACGTTCAAGGCCAATGGTCAACCAAAATCGTAGAAAGGCCGGGAGAGCGGGCGTGCCATATTCAAGAACTATCACGGTCTATGGTACAGCAAGATCGTAGGATGACCGGAAGTACGGGCAAACCGTAGCCAGGAACGATCAAGGCCTATGGTCAACCAAGATAGTGGGAAGGCCGAAAGGGCGGCGAAGCATATTCATGAACGACCAAGGCCTATGGTAAACCAAGATCGCAGAAAGGCCGGAAGAACGAGCTAATCATATTCACGATCGATGAAGGCCTATGGTCAACCAAGATCGCAGGAACGCTGGGAGATCGGGTGAATCATATACATGAAAGATCCAGGCCTATTGTCAACCAAGATCGTAGGAAGGTCGGAAGAGCGGGTAAATCATATACATGAACGATTAAGGCCTATGGTCAACCATAAGATCATATAAAGGCTGGAAGAACGGGCGAACCATAATCATGAACGCTCAAGGCCAGTGGTAAATGAAGATCGTAGGAACACCGGAAGAACGGGCGACCAATATTCATGGACGTTCAACGTCTATGGTCAACCAATATCGCAAGAAGGCAGGAAGAACTGACGAATCATATTCGAGAACGATCAAGGCCTATGGTCAGTCAGTATCGTATGAAGGCCGGAAGAACGGGTGAGCCGTATCCATCAACGATCAAGATCTATTTTTAACAAAGATCCGCATGAAGGCAGGAAGAACGAGCGAACCATATTTATGAACGATCAAGGCCTCTGGTCAACCAAGATCGTTGGAAGGCCGGAAGAACGGGCGAACCATATTAATGAACGATCATGGCCTCTAGTCAACCAAGATCGTTGGAAGGCCGGAAGAACGAACGAACCAATTCATGAAAAACCAGGGCCTGTGATCAAGCAGGATGGTAGGGAAGCCGAAAGAATGGACGACCCATATTCATGAAAGATAAAGGACTATGATCAACCAATATCTTCGAAAGGCCAGGCGAACATAGGAGCCATATACATGTATGATCTGTGAACTGCGAGCTAACATGGAAAACGAATATTATAGTAAGAGTGTCATAAAAAGGCTGAACAGACGATGGAGCTGTGTGAATGAACGATCAAGAGGAAAAACTTCGTGAAGAAAGTCGAACGAACGAGCGAGTAGTGCTCGTGAACGATTTCGGAACACGATCAACCAAGAAACTAGGCTGGACTATCTGGCTAGATGTATACATGAACGATTATATTTCACGGTCAACAAAGATCTTACTGAGAACGGACGAACAGAGGCCCCATAAACAAAGATCTTACTGAGAACGGACGAACAGAGGCCCCATAAACAAAGATCTTACTGAGAACGGACGAACAGAGGCCCCATAAACAAAGATCTTACTGAGAACGGACGAACAGAGGCCCCATAAACAAAGATCTTACTGAGAACGGACGAACAGAGGCCCCATAATCTTGAACGATCAAGATAGAGGATCAACCAAGATACAATATTAACCAAGACGATTTTTATATGTCAGGTACAAAATCCACTAAGTTCGTGCATCTTCATTTTATCAAGCCAATTTCTACGTTCCCACTTCGAACCCGCCTTGATTTATCTGACCATCTTCAGAGTTCAAAATCCGAGGGGTAAATTTTACCTACGAACGAGAGACGAACCAGTCAGAACCTACACACCGATTATGTGTAGAGTGATATCATCCACAACTAGCTGCGTCATTCCTCCTAATATGGTGCTTGTGCTAGCTCAATATATAGGTCAGCCAATCTATAACTCTCTTCTATGACACATTTCGAAATTCAAATAGTTTCGAGGTTAGTGACATCTCGTGTCTATTGATAAGTTCTTTGAACATTTAATGGGGCCAGATATATCAAGGGAAGTTCGAAGTGGAAACGTAGAAATTGGCTTGATAAAATGAAGATGAGTTCGTGGGACTCCCTGACGAACGATTGTGATATATCTATGAACATCTATCAGGGTGTGATGTGAACCAAATGGGCGCAAATATTCATGAATGATCGAATCAATCAAAATCACACGAAGACCGACCTATACGATCACGGAATACGGTCAACTAAGATTAGTAAGAAAGCCAGATATACGGACAAGCAAGGTTAGTGAATGATGAGGGGACGGAAATCTAAGCAGACGAATGAAAAGCTTATAGAAAGAAGCTAGCCGCATTGGCTAATGACCCGAGAACATAGTCAACTTAATAATATAACGCTACAAATGAATGACAACCAGCTATGCCCGATGGGGAATAATGGTCAACTATTAGTAAGATTAGAAAGAATGCCGGACAAACGGTCGATCAACATTCATGAACATGGTTAAGTAAAATTAGTAAGAATGGCAGACGAGCAATATTCATGATGGGGGAACTTACATTAGTAAGAAGGGCAGGTAAACGAACTAACAACATTCAAGAACTACGATGGGACATGGTCAATTAGTGAGGAGGACAGACAAACGGACGAGCAACATTCATCAAAAACGAGAGAACAAGGTCAACAAAAATAAGTAAGAAGGGCAGACAAACGGAAGAACAACATTCATGAATTATGATGGGACATGGTCAATTAGTAAGGAGGACAGATAAACGGACGAGCAACATTCATCAACAACGAGGCAACAAGGTAAAAAATTAAGTAAGAAGTGCAGACAAACGGACGAACAACATTCATGAACAATGAGGGTACATGATCAACTAAGATCAGTAAGAAGACCTGACAAACAGATGAGCAACATTCATGAACGACGAGGGTACATGATCAACTAAGATCAGTAAGAAGACCTGACAAACAGATGAGCAACATTCATGAACGACGAGGGTACATGATCAACTAAGATCAGTAAGAAGACCTGACAAACAGATGAGCAACATTCATGAACGACGAGGGTACATGATCAACTAAGATCAGTAAGAA